>VKKT01004103.1:33340-49260 GCA_008038995.1 Haliotis laevigata | reverse complement strand
AGTATGCATATTTTTACCACGGCAAGAAATATTAAAATCATCCACAAAAAGTGATCCATCAACTGTTTATCTTGATACTAAATAAAGTGACAGACAAAATACTGCCTTGAGGGACACCCTGATCCTGATTGTAATGATCAGACAGGGTTGAACCCACTCGGACTTGAAATTGTCTGTCTTTTAAAAAACGTGATATAAAAAGAGGCAAACGGCCTCTCAAACCAAAATCATGTAAATCCTTTAAAATGCCATGCTTCCAGGTGTGTCCTACTGGAAAAAAGCAACTGGTCAATGGGGAAGACGTGTTTACAACTGTAATGGTACCATGTGTTCGCAAAAGGTGAGCATATATTGTCCCTTGTAGCGAACACGGTAACATATGACATTTGTTTATGTAGACATTTAAACACACATACGGCGTTACATGCACACCATGGCCTTGAAGGGTCGATTCTTAAAATGCGAAAGTTCGAAAGTTCTTTTCTTCAGCTCTGATACATGCATACGTCATGGCAGTACCTGTACTCCTTTTATCAGTTATTACGTCTCCCCAAAGTTACCAATATGCCATGTAAGCTATGTCCTCCGATTCATAGGATGAAGATTCAAGAAGACAGATTTTGTATTTCACGTTTTTTGTTTGCTGTTGCTTTATACAGTGTCTTGGCGGTTATCTCAGTTTTGAACAAATGTTCACCAAAGAAATAAAATAATTCTAATAAGAAACATGGATGTTAGTCAAAACGTCGCGCGACGAACTACTGATGAAAGACAGCTATACAATTTCTCATCGCCCTTCGAGATCGTTGGCAGGCAGAACATACACTGTTATGTTTCACTGACGGTTGTAATATGATCTAAATCTATTCATGAATATCACAAAAGCGTTACTAGAAACTGATATCGTTAACGTTTCTGGAAACGCTTAGTTATTTCCATGGATCCTTTACTTTTCTTGATGAGTATATAAAGGTAAACAAAGTAATTTTAATTATTAAGTGGTATATCCTGAAGATTAAATACTATTTCAAAAGTATTTTAGGTGTTCACCCGTGATAATTATTGTCATGTAATCTTAGGGATAACAGATATAGAAAGGTAAAAATAATCAAATTACATGTAGTTTAACAAGTACAGAAAAGTTGCAAGGATGTAAAGATCAAGTTTCACTTTGAAATTAATTTCGCATGCCTTTTGTATATTTTTTTTTTTCAAAAAAGTTATTAATATGAATACTATATTTCTGATCCAGGTGTCCAATTACATATATTTACCGCTGTGCCTCAGCAATTGATCGATCTGTCGGTATTTAACCAAAGATTATTAGCTCCGAGTAACGAGACAGACTATGACAAATATTGACTGTGATACGAGACGCACTGGAGTCATCCAATGTGCAAAATGTTCTACATAGACTTCGATATATGTAGCTAGTTTAATCTGGCCCTGCTGATTTACGGTCGGGCCAATAAGTAGGTAGATCTTGAAGCAGACAATGTGCTACAGGGAATTGCAATTTATCAACCATACGTCATATATTTCTGCAGAGCAAGATTGATTTGTATACTTAGAATACGACCAATGGATAGTTACTCTTTGTCATACAAATATTATTCCATTGTTCACTACACGTATAAGACATGATGTATGCTGTATTTATTGGTCGGTGTGTAAAATGACTAACGTCAACACGGGACGTCAATACACTGTACGTTGATAAATACGTCGTGTATCAAAACGTCTAATCTGGGAGCTCCAGTTGGGGGCTGTTTCCCCTTTTCAGGATTGGTACCGTGTTCAGTGTAATAACATTCTGGTATTATGCACAACATGCCAAAGTCGCTACCTTCTATCTTCTGTTTCAAGTGTGTAAATTGGGAAAAGAGGGGTAGCAGGTGTATAGGTTTGGTTGTATGTGTCAGTGTGTCTCTGTGTATGCGCATGTATGTGTATGCATATGTGTGCGTGCGTGCGTGTGTTTCATCAGCTGTATTAGGGCATATCAGTTCAGCATGGGACGCAAACCGGTATTGATTCTTATCTCAGATGCTTACCACTTCTACGAGTGCTGACAAACTTGCAAATATGACTAAGACGAATATGGGATTCGAACCCACGATCAAAGCTTTCTGGCACAGGGACACATCTCTACACAGCATGTACAGAGTGTGAAGACATTTTGGTTAATTTAACCGGTGTGCAATGTATCGTATATTTTCAACACTGTTATAGATGAGACTCATCAGTAATTGTACATGAATATATCATGTGTTACTTCAAAATCGGTCGGAGACACTGGGCGACTCGAAGATTGCAAACATCACGGTGTCTGTAATCAAAGGATTACGATTTCACATATCAGAAAGGACAATGTCGAATTCCTGAAATACTTCATAACTGCCAGGATTTCAGTCTTGGTCAGTGATCCTTTCAAGCTTTCATCACACATGCTATCTTGCCAGCTCTTATGCGGACATGTCCCAGCTGATTGGTTTCAAAGAATCCCAGGATACGTCTTCTTCGTCAATACGGTCCATGTGTACTTTAAGAGGTGTATGTTTGACTGAGGAGGAGAAATACACTGTTATTTTCTTTCGTCATGAAACATTCAGAACAAACAGGTGTGCTTAAAACTAACAAAATGTCTTTGGGATTTATAACATATTAGACTGGTAATATGAAGAATATGATACATTTCACAATAACAATAAGAATTATGAAAAAGCCGTTGGCTTGTTGTGCCAATCCATATTCATGTAATGTTTATATAATTTATTTCATGAATTAAATATGTTTATAACAATTATGACAAGATTCAAAAGAACAAATATGACGGACGGGTGGTTTCGACTCGCCTTTCTCACATCACAACTGTATCATGGAACCAAGGGCTCACAGTCCATAACTACTACCAGAACCTGGTACCATGAGCAAATATGGAAAATCAATTCTAGCAAACTGGAAAAAACAAATAAAATTGCAATTTGTAACAACTTTGCCAAACCACTATTGATGGTATACCCCATCGAGGTTAAACTTAACCACTAATTTCCCTGACACGATACAAATATATCCCACAGTATTTCCATAACTGGCCTACATAATATAGTGAGCCACTGAGCATGAGAACATTCTGTTACGCTGATTTATCAAATAGGTCTTCAAATGTCGTTAAGGCAGTCTGACAGCATTAGCAACTATCCATGATCTCTTGGTACTTTTGGTAAAGTTTGTGTCCACAAGATCCACTTTTTACTCTGTTTCTTGTGATGAGTCATACTTACACGGTCACATTGAAGTGGTGCATGTGTGTCGTGCAGGCCAATTTCCCACCATATGTCATCACGTTAAAACAAACGTAGGATGTTCCAAGCAACAAACCACTGTCGTAAGAGACATTGTGAAGTAGGTATCATCGTAAACCGACAACGTGGATCATAATAATGTCATTTACAACTGAACTATGTGTTGCATGCAGCGTTAAATAACAACCATATGAAGAAAAGGGAAAGTTAGTCAAATACGACATTATGAAAATCCGTGGACACCATAGTCCAACAAATACATAGTTCATCTCCAGTGACCAGTCAGTGGTCCTATAGCTGTAGATTACTAACAAGCAGTAAATGTTGAATGTCGGCGAGATCGACATATTTTGACATATGCCATGATAAAATATGATTTTAGTGCACGATACCGCTAAATGAAGGTCTGATGACATGACGTTTTAATACAACTCATCATGTTGCTTGCCCAAATATATATGGTGTGTGTGTTTGTGTGTTGTATGTGTTTTTGTGTGTTTGACTGTGGTTATGGAAGCTATGCATGTAGTCCAAAATCGGGTACTGACTGCTTGTGTACATCGTTAACTGCAAATAGCGTTCGTTACTTCCGATATCTCTAACGCAACTGACATTCAAACAACTTACACTTTCATATATTAACGTTTTCTCTGCGAAAAGACTGACAGAAAGTGGAAAATGATTTGGAAACATTAAAGCACAGTTTAACTCTACCGACTACCGAAAGAAAAACATCTTGTCTTCAGAATGACAGGCTTTCCGCTAGCAGAGACAAAACTAGGAGAAGGGAATGAAGATAATTACACACCCTCGGCTCGACCATTGTCACTCACAGAAGAGGGTAACACTTACACTATTGGACGCCATAGACATCACGGCTAGGGATAGTTACTGAGACCTTGGAGCTGAGCGCCAAGGTGGTAATTTAACAGGTAAAGATTCCAGACGGTAGTTCCGAAGGTAATCAACACATGGAAGTATAGAATTGTGTAGAATTAAACGGTTGACATTCACTTGATAGATAGTTGTGGTGTACATATCTTCACTTTGCTGATAGTAATAACTTGTAGCGATGATACCAGTATTTGATCCAACGTATGACGTCAAATATTTTCTGACTTATTCAAATGTAAGCACACACACCAAGAACAGCCTCAATATGATAGAGATAAATAATCCTTTGGTCATTTCTCGGGGGTTTAACCAGGATTGTATCGTCAGCCCTTGTTTACGTCGCTTCAAGAATGTAGCACGTATGAACTTCAAATTCATTATCAAATTCAGAAACCTGTTCATGGGACAAAGCTTTTCATTCAACAATGTTCAATTATTCAACATCATTCTCTGTACGATAGGACGTTTAACTATCAGAGACGTTTCATCGCCAGTGCTCACGAAATGTGATGCCATCGATCAACCAATGCATTAGCAATATCATGAACATATTATGGAACGACCTGCTGAATAAACTTGTTTTCAAAAGGTCTCAAGCATGGATGTCAGGATCAAAGTCCAGATAGTAGGATGGTCAACTGATTCAGTCGGTAGTTTCCTTTTGAAGGAAATCATTACCTGTAAGGTTTGGACTTGTTGTAATCGGGAACAAACAACATTGGCTACGCGTTTAGCAGCCAGAGGAGAAACCTCACATTAGTTCAAGAGGTGTTCTTTTTCCATTTATGAAACTTTAACTGATCCGCTAATTAATATGTCATTAACTGTAGTAAAACACTCAAAAAGCAGGCTGACGAAATCGCATCATCACTTTGATATTTTGATCTCAGCATTACGATTCAAAGGGACAATAACTATCCAAAGACTATATTACAAAAGGACTGATTTCATTTGCCTTTCATGTCGAGCAAAGGTTCAACAACTCCAGACTTTGGTATGTACATTTCGGAAGGGTTGAGGTACGAGCGTCTTATATAAAGCGATGATATGCCACTGCGTCATACCAGCCACACGCAACGTTTTCATAACAGGATTATAACATTGAAGGCCTTACGACTTAAACGGTTTATTAGAAAACATGTAACTGACAAAAATTATGTCAGATGCAAATTTGTAATTCTTTTGCTCCTTATGTTCACCTGTTTATTCATTTGAACACTTTACTTGTCTTTGCATGTGTTTGTGACGGGCTACCGATGGTGTAGTATGTACTCATCTGTCATAAATACTGTTTGACAGTGAATTATAAAGAATGCATCATATGATGTTGGCAATAAGCATTGGCCTTTGATTATCCTGTTAATCCCTGCCCTGTCTGAAACCTGCTTGTTTCTGGAACCGTGTCGTTGGGTATTCTGGTGGCTAAAATGTTGACGATGAAGGCCCTGGTTCGTTTCCCCACATGGCTACAGTGTGTACAGCCCACTCCTGGCGTTCCCTACCGTGATACTGATGGACTATTGCTAAATGCAGTGTAAAAACATACACACTCACTACTCGTTTAAAAAAACTGCACTTCTTAGGGCTATAAACTCACATTCAGCTGACACCCCGTGATAGAAGTGAACTATTGTCAAAGCAACGTTAAACCAAGTGCAATCTCTCCCTACTCCCCTACCGCGATTTTAAAAATATTAATGCGTTGCCGCTTTTTACATGTTACAGATACAGAGCCTTGTTGACATTATTTCTTATTCCTACCGCCTTGAAACACCAACGCCGACTGGAAAGTTGCCAATGTTGCGTTTCTGAAAATGGAGATGGTCTGAGTATTTGTGACAAGCTTTTTTCCTATCTGTTCCTTGTTCTGACATGTGCCAACTGGTATCTCACTAAATTACAAGAGTTGTAGAGACAGAATGTTCACAGTACGGAGAATAGTAAAACGGTGTCTTCCAGGTCGACATCGTTATAGATCATGTCTATTACCTACCAAAGTTTATCAGTGCCAATGCTTTCATATATTCACGGCCTACACATACCACAAATGGCACCTTTTTGGTAAATGTTAATCTCAATAGAACTATTAGTAAATATTAGTGAGTGTGTTTCAGAGGCAATACACTATCAATTCTTTTCTCGTAATACTTACCGTGGTCAATTGTATTAAAGCAAATGTGAAGGTCACTTACTGATCCTTGTCATTATTCTTGAAATCTGGGTACTTCAGTTTCGATCAGGAAATTTAATTGAGGTGTTACAGCAGCATTGTAAAGTACAACCATACAGATACAGTTAACTGAGTAACTTAGGCTTATGTACCAATACATTAAAAGCAATGATTTTCCGGGGTGTGTTTAAGGTCCCATGGCAATCCCACATAAACAGTCAACAGTTGAGTGCGTGTAACTTACACTGCATAAGCACACAGGGTATTTTACGATTTCATTGTCTGTTTAGGGACGCAATAAACAAACGCAAACAATACGTTAGCAAAACTCATACTGGAAAACATATACAGCTATTAGCACACATATCAACTCATCAATTTACGAAGGGATAAAAAGTGTGTACAATCAATCAGCACAAACCAACCAAAACATACAAGCATTTCACTTTGAAAAACAACATTATGTATACAATCAAGATCAGCCGTTGCTTTTTTCAAAATTCCGATATTGTTGATTACTAAATATTATGAAAAATCAGATAAGCCATATTTACGTTGGAAACAAACAATCTATTTACTGAGCAAAGACTATTGAAACAAACAGAGAACAAACCCCCAAGAGGCACATCAAGTTTTACATATCCTGTTTTACTTTGAAAGTTACTCTAAGTAATGAACGAACTGTAGTTTCGTATTTTCACTGGGTTATCTCTTGAAGTAAGAAAACGAACTTAAAAACCAATCAGACTTCTTATGAACCCGTCCTTTACTTTAGGAGGAAATGGTTCCTGAAATTCTACCAACTGTGCTTCTACAGGTTTATTTTGGACAACTTCAATTTGCTTCACAACTCACGAACGGAATGTCTAATTTGGCACACCGAATTGAAAACACATGTATCCTATTAAAACTCCTCTTTGAGTATTGTAAGTTATATAGAGAATCTCACCCAAGTGTATACTGATAGCAATTATATCAACATAAGTTGATAAAGTTACAAATATCTGAGGCTTGCAGATGATATTTTTACCTCTATCAATGAGTGTTGATATAAYTGATATCAGTAGACACGAGGGTGAGATTCTATTTATCATCAAAAATCATTCTTCATTAGTTTTCAATGAAAAATGTACATCTCTCAACACTGTACTACCATTTGACTTGCAGTGCAGCGATGTCAGAGCATTGTGACGTCATCAAGTTGATGATGCCATAGCATTGTCAGGGCATTGTACAAAATCTACTGTCAAAACGATAGCTCCTAGGAGATATCATATCATCTTACACAAGCTATATCTCCTGTGGAACACAGTTTTGGATGATATAATAAAATATAACATGAGGATGTGATATAGAAATGTGTCATTCTGGAGCTACCAAGCATTTATGTCTTTATGAACCGCAAGTTAAGCAATTCGTTGTTTACTTATTTTGGTGCTATACGTATCGTTTAACGCTTGAGTAAGCATCGTATCATCTGCACTACAAGTCCAATGATTGATAGTATGAGCAACGCATTCGGAGTAATGATGACGACGCAACCCGTTCAGTCGCCTCCTACGGCACAAATGTGTTTACGTGGGAACAATAGAATGTTGGCTTCTTTGTTCAAGATGATTGTAATTACAATTTGACAATCACATGTACCATACCATTCATTCTTGCTTCGATTCGACGCACAGTTTTAAGGAAAAAATAATTAGCCAAATCAAGTAAACACGGATATCAAAAGTTACTTGACAAAACATGTTGTGGATAACATTTCAAGGAAATTAAAACTCGGGTGAAATATATACATGTCAAAAAAGTCGAAAATATTCACAAAACAACTATTATGATAATTTCAATGAATAATATACATATTACATCCACACACAAGAACATATGACATAAGTTAAAAACGGAAATCCCACTGATGTAATTAGTTACAACGAGATGAATGAAACTGAGAGTTAATAAGACTAGCCTCGCTGTTTTATATCTTAAGGATATTCTGAGAATGGACGTTAAATATTTTATTCAATGTCGCATAAATCCCCTCCTTACTCTCTAATCCCTCTAAACTCAGAAAAGTCCAAACTGGCGTACGTTTCTGCCTGAGGACAATGTTCTTTGGGAAATCAGTTAAAACTCATAACCAGCTGCAGTGTTGAACTATGTTAAAAGGAACAGTCAAATGTGTTTTTCGTCTCTTTTTTACCTTTCCGTTAATGCACCCTCTCCTGGTAAAGTGGATTATAGAGATGCAAAGAACACACAGTGGGTTATGGGTGCGTAAGGTACATGTTGGAAAATAAGGTAGATTTGGCATGTTTAATTGTGTGACAGGAGCTCCAGTCATGACATTCTGTGTTACTGGTCACCTCTCTTAACAGATTGCATTTGTGTCGAAATATGAATACCTTCAACGTTTGCTCCGACAACCACTCCTAGACAAGACAATATATTTCTCGCTCTACCGTTAAAAACAAAACATCTACAATTACAGTTGCTTGAACATATGCTCATGCTGTTGATCACTTAATTGTCTGGCACAGACTCGATTATTTAGAGACCCCTGCCAAATACCTAGCATTTTGCTGTACTGAGACACAACGATGTTTCGTGCCAAGGCAAAGACTCCTGTCCCCTTAATACCAAACTATTCCAGCTTTAATTTAGAGAAGCGTTCATTTCATTTCAGTACGAATGTAGTCAGAGAGGAAATAGAATGGAGGTCCTCCAACTTTTCCAGAGACAAGTTTAATTTGTTTTTCCAATAACATCCACCGACGTTCATATATCATGCGAGATAATGTGCCCTGTTTCAAGAAGAAATAAAAAGTCCACTTGAAGGCAACTACTCTTTATGCCTTACAAATGTTAGTGACAACACCTCAGAAACAACGGTAAATCGTGTTAAAGCGTAATTGCATTCAAGCTTTTGAAAACATGTTTACTGCTAAGAAGGGCATTACACTGTAAGCAGCATAAAAATGTAAATTGACGTTTATAATCAGATTTTAGTTCTTTTGTGTTGCGAAACGTAAACTGAATTTACAACATGGTTTGAAATATATTTCGGAACCTAAGTGGAAGGAAATTATGTTGTCATCGAGCAATTGATATCTACGGTGATGGTATCTGGAGTCGAAAATCAATTGGAGTAATTGTTTTCTCGATTTCTTGGACGTTTAACACCATGTGGGAAGTAGATATGTGTTCCTGGACCTATTTAAATACCCTCAAAACCAAGCGTTAATCGTAATCGGATTTCTATATCCAAATACATATACATTTACACAAACATCAAAACAAGTGTTGTATGCAGAACTCATTCGTCACGATTACTTTATAACAGATAGAAAAACGATATATTTCCCCGAGATAATTAATTGGTTGCGTTTCTTCATTCAAAAAGTGTTGCAGTGGAAAAGACTTTTTGCAGCTACTGGTTGATTCATGGGTACACAGGCAAACAATGAAAACATCAAATGAGCCACATGAAAAGTTGTCACGAAAGAAATGAAAATAAATGCCATCGTGTCAGTGAACACAGTGGGTGTGTCCAGTGTCCAAAACCATGAACTACGTGATACTCGACAGCATTTTGTTTGCCTTATTGTAATATCTCCAACAGCAAATACATATTTCATAAACACTCTTTACTTTTTGTGTTGCGACGTGAAATTTAATCTAGTTTAGAAGAAGTAAACGAGTTTGTTTTCAGTCTACACAGCCTGAATATAATGTATATTTTAAGACATGGATGACAGCCCGCTTTAACGTGTACACTACCCAAATGAAGAGACGATGTATCCTTGTATCCCTGAATATGGGCTCGCTGACCTCCAAGACATATGGTTCAAACCAATCACCCATGGAAATAAAAATCCTCTCGACTCTAACATATGTTTTATTAGATGAAGCTTTGAAGAACTAGAAAAAACGAAACACTGATTTATCCTTCCAGTAGTTAGCTTTAACAAGAAAATGAGAGAATTTTGTCAGATTTTGCGTGATCTCGCTCAGTGTCATTTCGGCTGACGAGTCCCTTGATGCTATCATTAAGATAGCACTTCAACAAGATTGGGCAACCCTCTGAGTCCTTCAGAACAATTGTCATATCGAACTAGTCCACTGTAAATTTGGTCGGTCGCAATACTGTCATTTTGCCACTTTGAATAGTTTATGTTATTATTTACGAAATATTTCCGAAACAGAATTATCTCTTGAAAACATAAGGGTGTCATTTATGCTGATATAAAGCTTCCATTCCTTTATTACTAAGCTATAGAGACAGTTTTCTTTAACACGGTTGTAAAAAAGAACAAAGATTGAGTACTGGTTACATTGAAATTGCTGGAGGCTTATATCAACGGATTTTACCATAGAAACCTATTCCGCAGGGACTTCGAAACTGAGCCGTTTCTCTGCGTGCTGGAAGGACGTTATACTTAAGCTTAGATGTCGAACTAATTTGTCAGGTTTTGTTGACAATATATTTTTTCTGTTCACTGTCTTAATGTATAACAGTACAAGCTGGAAATATAATCAAAGCAAACTGTCTGCACTAAGAAGTTATGGCACACCGACTGGAGGATTGGAATGATAGATAGAATAATGCAAGTACAGAAGATGGGATTCCTCACTCCGTGAACAGTCGAACTAAAGTCTTCACTACGAAGTGACACATGCGGGTGACGTATATCCCTCGGAAAATACTTCTGCAAACTTCCTGGTCTAACATAGGCTCTAATTCAGCTATTTATCTAGTGGCGCGGAAATATTCCATTACTAATTACCAAACGTCATTTGTTTAACACATATAAAACGTCAAACAATTATTCTTCTGAAAAACAGGAGAGAGGTTCAAGGGTCCGTTGGGTATGATGGTATATGATCGCATACAGACACAATGCATGCAATCTAGGTAGGAATAGGTCACCACGAACCTTTGCTGAACTTCTCAAGCGATTCGGATGGATTGGTCGTCCCAATTACTTGGTTGAATCCATGTCAACATACCACAACATCGTGGCCTGCAAAACCATCACTTCATCGTTGTGGTATATGCTGCTTTACTTACCCATCAAAATGGAGCTGAAATATTGCACACCGGCGCGTTAAACAGGAAGCAACATGAAATAATGTTGAGTTCTGTCGCAATCATGTTGCAATATTAGCCCAGAGGACAAAGGGGAAACAATCAACATATCCGTTGATACGATTCGGGTCATATTTAAATTACCACCACCAAGCACTATTCTTCTACAATGCGACACACCGATTCCCGTTCTTCGACCACAAAGAGGCAATCATCATTAATGTTGATTGTTACAATCTGACAATAAAGCAAACACTTTTCGAAAATATTCTGATGAATGTAGGGGCATGTGTAAGTTTCTTTGTGATATGTCAAATGCAAACACTCGTGTTCTATGATTAGAGGATATTAAATGTAATTTGCAAAGATGTCTTAATATTAAGGTAACGTGCTTTGATCATCATTACTGCATTAATATTCTAGCCTTTGCGAAGTAGTTGTTCTAATGGAGTTCCATTAAAAAAATAGAGTGACCCTCTAAACGCTTTCATATCTCCTCATTGGTAATGTTCGTGGTAACTTTCATTTGTCTTTAGTAAAAAGTTTTTGTTTGTATCAATGTGGAAGTGAAAATGTAATGGACTTCAAATCAGATGTTTCTTCAACGAAATAAGAAATTCTATATTTCTGTAGTCGTCAGGTAATCCTGTCAGTCAGACGCTTCATTGTGAATGCTGTGGTGTATATCTCACGTGACTCCGTACCTTCCCAACACCTATATGTTAACAATCAGGTTGTGTAATTACACCTCGATGTCTATCATAGTTCCATTGTTCACGTAAAATCACTACATTAGGACAAGGGTCGCATGAATACAGGTAAAGTTGTCGAAATTCACGGCACATGGTTACTATGTCTGGATCTATTACTCTTCTGTCCATCGCTTAAATATTCCAATTATGATGGGAGGGAGTATGGATTGATTTATTACCTGTGGCGTAAGCAGATCAGCAGCACTATCTGTTTGATGTTTTGGACCAGTCACGTCCCCATCGAATGTACGTTTTTATATGATGATATCAAATGGACATTGTTCAGCATATTTGATGAGATTTGTCATGACTGTTAGTTGATGCACATACTTGAAACAAATGCAGTATCTTAAGCGACATAATGACTCGACCCATTTCTTACCGTTTTTCCAAATTGAATGTTTGTGTTTTGATTCAGATGTCAACCATACAATCCATACAATACATATGCATGCATGTGTATTTTTGATTCAATATGGACTTCAGGGAATTTCCCAACTTCCCAAATGCCATTGTAGCCCCTATTCTAAAACCTGTCCGGGATCATACTGATCCTTATAATTATAGATCAATCTCTTTAACGAGTTGTGTCTGTAAAACCACGGAACGAATGGTAAACAATAGGATAACATGGTATCTTGAAACCAATAACCTTATAAATGCAAATAGTGTCAGTCAACATGTTAAGCATGCTACTCATAAAAGGGACATACTATTGACTGGCTTATCACCAGGGAATCGGACTTACGACTAAGTGAGATAAAAGTGCAGGATCGTCAAATGTCGGACCACTTCATGATTTCATTTGAACTTAATCTTCAGAAACCCCCTCCGGTCAAAAAGTGTGTTATGTGTAGAAACATCAAAGGTATTTCTCTGGTTGTTTTCAGAGAGGATTTGTTGAGTTCCAAGCTCGTCTTGGATCCTCCACACTGGGTGACCTGCTAGACAAGCACGCACCCTCTGTTACACGAACAGTCTCAGTTAAGCCAAATACACCTTGGTACAATTGTGACATACAGACGGCAAAAGTACACAGGCGTAGAGCAGAACGTAAGTGGAACAAATCTGGTTTAGAAGTTGACAGGCAAATATATAAGCAAGCAAGAACTGGTTTGAAGAAACTCATCCGGAATGCTAAGTCAACATACTACCGTGAGATGATTATCTCCAACTCAAACAACCCTAAAGTTCTTTGGAACCAACTGTCAAAACTCCTAGGAAAAGGAGATCAAAAGCCACTTCCGACAGAAGTGATGGTATTCTCTCTGAGTAGTTCAATTCTTAATTGACTAAATATCAGAGCATATTTAAGAACTTTGCAGTCTTCAGCACTCAAGGATATTACGGCCCACGATCATATCTAAGGGGAACGACTTGCTCAGTTTGAACCTGTGTTCGAAAGTGAAGTACTAACCCTCATCAAGAAATCCAAGCAGACAACCTGTGAATTAGATCGAATTCCCACGGGTCTGCTGATGAAGGTGAGCGATGTTCTGATTCCTGTCATCACACACATCGTCAACACCAGTTTACAGACTGGACGTGTTCCCAAAGCTTTCAAAGAAGTTGTGGTGAAGCCTCTCCAGAAAAAGCAGAACCTTGATGTGAACCCTTTGAGCAATTACCGCCTGGTATCTAATCTTTCCTTTACCTCGAAGATACTAGAGAAAGCTGTTGCAAAACAGCTAACTCAACATCTGGATACCCACGGATTGTCTTGCAAATTTCAATCAGCATACAAAAGACCACACAGCACCGAGACGGCCCTGGTGCGAGTTGTGAACGATTTGCGCTCAATGGTTGACCGCGGTGACTTAGGGGTGCTTGTGCTGTTGGATGTATCCGCAGCTTTCGATACAATCGACCATGAGATCTTGAAGTGTAGACTCGAGATGCAGTATGGCCTGTCAGGACGTGTGCATAATTGGTTCTCCTCCTACCTGTCAGATCGGTGCCAGAGTGCCATCATCAAAAACACACAATCATCAAGGATGTTGTGGCGTGCCCCAGAGTTCTGTGTTGGGACCAGGGGCCCGTTTCACAAAGCCCTCTTACCGGTACGACCTCGTAAAGCAGGTCGTAGACCACCTCTTACTTTTTTACCCCGTTTCACAAAGACCTCGTATATTTACATCGTGCCGTAAACAGCCCCAAATTTAGGACCCCGATTGACCTGTCGTAAATGCTTTAGGAGGTCGTAAACACTAGAAAGATGGCGTCAACGATTATGGCACTGCAAGTGATTAAAACGCGCTAACAAAGAAGACCTGAGAAATTTTAAGACAGGTCGAACCTGCTCGACAATCTGGATGATGTTGAGTTGATGTCGAGATATAGATTTCCTAGGCATGGTTGTTTTCTAACTTTGCAGAAAGTTAGAGCCCCAACTGAACAAACCTACAAGGCGTTAACATGCTATTCCGTCCTCCCTGCAGGTGTTGTGTACACTGATGTATTTGGCAAAAGGGGCTTTCCTCATTGAAATCGAGGATCTCCCATGGAGTATCCAGAGCTAGTGTGTCAAGAATACTCCGCGACACCACTAGTGCTCTGGCCGAGTCTCTGGACTTGATTAAAACCACCTGAATGCCACAGGGACATACAAAAAGAGTCGTGCAAAAAGTATTCGGACACTTGACGTAATTTCCATAGACTAACATGTTAATTTTGTGTAGCATAAAGAATTGCACATTTGCGACGCATCATCTTACCTACAATTGCATAATTTCTGTTTAATTTTCCGTTGCTTATTTATCGAATGGCAACAATTTAATCAACATGTGTACAGTGCAGCGAACGCTTTGAACATTGCGGCCTACTGGATTGGGCATTGTTGAACCATACGTAAGTTGATAAATGTGATGTCATTAGTTAAATAATGGGTGGAAAATTGAACTGAAATTATGTGCGCAGAGCAGAGATGATTTCAAATTTGCCTGTCAAACTTTACAAAGATCTATCTGAAATTCACTTCATGAAAATATTTATGCTAAACTGAAATAACATGTAAGTCTATGGAAATTACGTCATGTGCCCGAATACGTTTTGCGCGAGTCTGCATGTCCATCCTCTTCAACCCTCACTTTGAAGTCCAATAAAATTCTAAATATATCACGTACACCATTATACTTCACAGTTTTGTATTCCGTGGGAATTACCCTGTTTCGTGATACCATCCACTATTATGTCAGACAAAGCTAAAGTGCTTAAAATAACCTTTCACAATAGGCTTTATCGCAAATGTCGCCATTTTTGACACAATGCGAAATCACGATTCACAGCATTATTTGCTGTACAGTATGTTTTCAAATGTGAAAATCGGATAACTAATGGGAGTATTGAATTTCAAAAATAACATATTAATGATCATTGAAATCAGTTTTTCATGATAGCACTAACGATAAATCTGAAACGCTGCCGATGAACCTAGAATCGGTTGGGATGTTTTCGAAAATATTCTTACACGAACGCTTACACGAGTGCGCTTTCCGCCATATTGGATAGTGTTTACAAAATCACGTCTCGCGAAGGCCGGTATTGAGACGCMTATGATACATCAAGTATATTTCATAGTCAGCTGCGACAAATGCATCACTGAATTCCTCATACATTTTAAAATCAAATTACAACTGGTCTTTGTCACCAATGCCAACTGTCTAGATAAAATGAAACGAAAGATATTGGGTGTGAAAACGAACGCTGTGCTCGGA
>VKKT01004103.1:14282-32564 GCA_008038995.1 Haliotis laevigata | reverse complement strand
CAATGTACGACATGGATTTAGGACCGCGTCGTACGACATGGATATGACGTCTTTGTGAAACGGTTGTAAAGGAGGTCGGAAGAGGGTCGTAAACAAGGTCGTATGGACTACGACCTCCTAAATTTAGGATGCTTTTGTGAAACGCGGGCCAGTACTGTTCACGCTATATACTGAACCACTGGGAGAGCTTCTCAATAGCCATGAAGTACCACATCATGTGAACTCCTGACACAGTACTTGCCGGCTAGATGTCTCCGGTCCAGCTCAAAGCAACTCCTTGACATTCCCAGATTTAAGCTGAAAACATTCGGAGGCAGATCTTTCAGTGTGACAGCAGCTGTCAAACGGAATCAGCTCACTGACTCTTTAAAACACTCTTACTCTCTTCCATCATTCAAAGCCCTCCTGAAGACTTATCTGTTCAGAACTATCTCTGACTCTGGACTCTGTGTGAAAAAGCGCTATACAAATGGAACTATTCTTATAACAAATATTCAATGTGGTTTCATGAAAAATCGTAGTACCATTGATCATTTGGTACGTTTAGAATCCTTTGTCAAAAATGCAATAGTAAATAAACAACATGCAGTATTGATATTCTTTGATCTCGAGAAAGCATACGATACCACCTGGAAGCATGGCATTTTAAAGGATTTACATGATTTTGGTTTGAGGGGTCGTTTACCTCAGTATATCACAGTTTTTATCAGACAGGCAATTTCAAGTTCGAGTGTCTGGCCATTATAATCAGGATCAGGGTGTCCCACAAGGACGTATTTTGTCTGTAACATTATTTAGTAGTAAGATCAACAGTTGATCCAAGGTGATGGATCACTTCTTGTGGATGATTTAATATTTTTCTTATTCAAAAACATCCTAAGTATATACAATGTATAATCTTTTCTGACTCTCTTTCTTGCCTTCAGACCATTAAACGCTATCTTGTAAACATCCACTTTTAATATAAATGATTGAATTATATAATGATCTTGCTCCTGGCCAATACGGCATCGTCCTCTGTTGGTTACCCAGCCACGTTGGCATTTCAGGGAATACAATGGCCGATCTTGCTGCCAAGGCAGCACTCAACAAATCTGTGACACCACTTCTCACTCCACACTCTGATTATAAAGCTGTCATCAGATCTATATCCGTGATGCAGAAGAAGTGGGACACCCAAGGAAGTATCAATAAATTACATTTCATAAAACCCTATTTCGGCTATACCTACTTGAGGTGTCAGTCCAGATTTGAAGAGGTCATCACACGACAACGTTGTATTGGCCACACAAGATATACTCATGAATACCTATTGAAAGGTGAGGATCCTCCGTTTTGTATCCCTTGTGATGAAAGAATCACAGTCAAGCATGTCTTGCTTGACTGTGTTTACTATTCCATCACAAGGGATATCTATTTCAAATCACGAACTATGAAGGATCTTTTTAATAATATAAGTTCTCATTTAATTATTGCATTTTTAAAAGAATTAGATTTATTAACTAATTTGTAAATAGATATATATTTTATGAATGGAAGTTAAAATTAGTAGCTCAGATTGTTAATGGTTGTATCCTCAAGGGGGGTTAAAGTACTGTAAAATGATTGTCCTATTGAGAGGGTACGTAAGTCCCAAAACATTCAAAATCAATTTAAACTCTTCACGTCTTTAATCGTAGAATATGTGTATTTTTTAAATGCATGGCTAGATGTGTGTAAATTGCCAACAGCTGAAGGGATGATGTAAATCCAGCTAGGGTTCATGCAGGAAGCAAATGTACTGTAAGTCCCCATGGTCCCTAGTATTGTGATCTACCTTCAGTTGATGGTAATCTGCAGCCTTTATTTATATTGCATCGTCTTGTATAGTTAAATTGTTGTACATTAAAGTACTAGTTTTAGATTTCTATCGGTGATAATTTAGTTGTTTTACTGTCCTTCGTTGACAGATTTTTATAATTTCCCTTTAATCATTTTAATCTATAACTTGATTTAGTCATGACATGGCTGAAATATTGAATCGCTGCAGGTAAATACATGCAATTATTGAAATCAACCAATCAATTGCTGGTGGCTTATTGCACGTATATTAATCAACTCTTGTATGTATTATTGTTTTTCAAAAATATGTATATTGGATAGTATTGTCGAAGTCACTGAGAAACTTGGATCGTTGAGCTGTTACTCAACTGACTTTGACTACTTCGAATGAGTACATGCTGGTTTGATACAGCTTGATTAGTGCCGGTGACCAACACTCACTTCTTCATTTGTATTATGAATACTTGTGCTTAACATGCATGACTCTTGGACCTATCGCCCATATGTTCATAGCAGCATACAAATTAAATGAATAATTAATAATGTTCCTCTGAGAAGACGGAACGTAATGAAAAATAATAAAAACTAGGATGGACACCAGTGTGCCTTTATTCCCTCTGAATCTAGACTGTCAAGGTTAATGCGCACCATTCGATTTTCGTTAATTGAAATATCAACTTTCATGTCAACAATATATTCAATCAGTTCATTGCAATGTTTACACAACTGGGCTAGTTAATGGCTGTGGGCAAAATGCTACTAAACTGGAGAAAGGAGTTGACGTCTAGCCCACACACTGACTACATACGTTGCTAACGACCCTTATCCTTTATATTCCCAACGACAGATTTGCTTAAAAGGTTAGAAAGTCCCTTGCCTACGGATATCATTTGTTCGGCCCTGTTTAACTGGTTTCTGGGGAGTGAGACGGAAAGTCTATAGCGCAAGACTTCCATTTAAAGATGTGTGCTGGCTTAATTTTGATTTATACTCATCACAAAGCCAAATACCCTTACATATCAGTCTCTGGGAACACTGACACTCATGAGGTTCAACATCCTCTCCGGGGGCCTTATATACCATGACTGGAGTTGACACGCCAATTTTACCTCGAATGCGCATGTTGTTCTTAATGTAACAACAATGGCGTTTGAGGAAACTAAACATTAGTTTGGGACAGAAAAAGAATAAATGAAGGGAGCGTAACTTAATGTATTATCGGTGTTTCATTTAACACTTGCTAGTGGTAAAGGTTGTGCTTAATGCTTCTGTTCTATATATTTATATGAACATATGCATTCCATTGAAACACAAATCGACGTAAAATTGCCTCTAACTTTGACATGATATAAAATTATAGCATCAAAACAGACATAATGTTTCTCACAGTGACCGAAGCTCAAGGCAATTCTATCGAGTTTATATCTTCCATGCTTGTCAATCTCAACACGTAGAAATCGAATTCATTCGGCTCTTGGAGTGTGTGATCCGTGTACATATCACCTTCTCTATATCAGTTATTACCAACGTTCAGGCCTAAGTTTAGTCAATATCACCAAGCATCAGTTATTCCAGTGAAAAATTGCACGCATTGTGATGAACAATATACGTTGATTACAGATTATAAATCTAGCATGACTATTCATTGTCAAATTGATTCTACTGAATACATCTCCATGATCTAACAGATAGTGAATCCGAAGGATTCTTTATATCTACTTTCCTTTCAGACAGGCGAAAGCACCTAGCATGTGATATATTGCGTTTTGCTTGCCAATGGAGCTTCTTACAACTGTGAAAAATAAGTACAGCGTTGCCACCAGATGAGGCTCTAAAACTACTTTTAGACACCATTCAAACGCATTCTACGCAAAGAAGTGCATTTAGGGGATGGACTATTCTTTGTTTATATGGGACATGGCTTCACCATGTCTTTTTATGGATTTATTCACAATTTCTATTGGAGGTTTAATTTGCGACTCTAATACAACTTGCTATGTTCAAAGTTCCTATAGAATCCGCCATAACAGTGAATCTTATTGAAAGATATTTGGCCTAACCCTAGCAATTCACCATAGTTACTTCCACGCTGTAATGGCGAACAAAGGCGATTATGCACAAAAAGAATTAATACCTTGCGTTTTATCACCTCTGATGCGGCTGCTTATTTGAAACTCGTTTCGAGGCACCTGCGATAGACACTAATTCAGTTTTCCCAGTGCTTATCTCCGAACAAATATCCTGTTCAATTTAACACCTTGTTTTAAAGTAATCGCCATGTATATTTGTCGTCAAGCGGTCTCTGACTGAAGGAATGATGTACACTTGCTTTGAGCGTTGAATGTATAAAAAGGGTTTGCCTTCAGGAAATTGTCTCAAAACTATTCGGAATGGTAATTGTTAAACATTGATTTGCCAACGGTTTTTCCGGTGGTCTTTTCATCACTTATACATTTTTGCCAACCACAAATGAACTGCATAATGTCCACGGATATTTAGTGCTTAAAACTGAGTCACACTTTTCAGCATGTAATTATACACAATGGATACAGATGACTATTGATATGTACACATATCTGATTCTGAAAAGACATTTCGAAATCTGTAATCATCAATTACCGTAATGATATCAGATTCAATTCACATTTCATTAGAGACGAAAACATATTATATCTCACCGCGTCGATGTACATCAATTACTTTTTTAAGAATGCATTCCCATCACTACCCACACAACACACACTCAACCCGTTACTCCTATTTGCACACGATCGAGAGCATAATCATTTTGCATCTACATTTATGATCGTGCTTGATAACATATCAGCCATGATACTCTGTCGCCCATTAACCTTCACTCACAGACACGAATTTTAGATGCCATCTCCAACAGTTTTCCTGAAGTTGTGATTAAGCTTGATATTCATGTCCATCGGGCATCTATTAATGGCTCTAAAATAAATCTCTATATTTTTGGTGGTTGAAAAGTTCGTCCCAACTTAAGACCTGTATTCCTTTTCATCTCCTACCCAGATCGAAACTCTAATCAGTCAGTCTAAAACCTATTGGATTTTCACACTCATCGGATCACCTAGTGAAAGATCAAGGAGCCTTTTACATCAATTCCCACATCTAAACGCTTCGATCAGAAATTCCATGTCACTATTGAAACGATCACTCGTACTTCTTGGCGTTGAAAGTCAAATAGATGAATGATACGACATCTTCATTTCATCGTCGTCGGTGTTTACACTGTATGTTGATTTACAGGTGTCGATCGGGTTCCACTTGGAGAAGCTCTTTCGTAGCACTTGCCGAGCTATATCACGCCATAATGAAGGGGCGAGTTTTAAGTATCAATGTTAAGTTTGTTCTTGTAATGACGCTTGTCTGTAGACAAGTGAAGGATGTAATCAGTGTTTTTGATGTGTGTTTGTTTTGCTGTTCAATATATTCCATAAACCTTAATCCCTGTCCGGTACACATTGTATGTCCTTGAACATAAGTTTGGTAGTTCGGACAGTTTCAACACAAACCACCGGATCAGAAGGTTCGAGTAGGTTAATTCATATATATATTTGTGTAATGTATGACGTCATGGGTGAGAGATGCCGTCACCGCCAACAACTTAAAACATGGCACTCAGGTAACTGTACATTTAGTCTTCCATGCATAATGACACAAACTGTCATTAGAAAAAAACCTTCCTGTTCTAACGATGGCTTAAATTCAGCTATTTATCTAATGCCGCGGATATATTTCATTGCTAATTTCGAAAAGTCAATGGTTTAGCACAAATGAAACGTGATACAATTGTTCTACTGAACAAAGAGGGAGGTGCTGGGTACCAGATACTGAGTCCGCATTCAGACATGATGCATGTAATCCAGGTGAGACCAGGTCACCACGAACCTTTGCTGAACTTATCAATGAAACACGATATAACGCGTCTGTCGCAGTTCTGTTGCAATAATAGCTCAGAGGACAAAGTCTTTAAGGACATGGTAATTCATTTACTATGAACGCTTTTGATGTTATACAATACTTCGAAGGGGAAACAAATCAACACATCATTTTATATGATTCGCGTCAAATTTTACATCACCACCAACAAGAGCTATTCTACTACAATGCGTACACCGACTCCCGTCCTTATCATTAACCACAAAGAAGCAATCATCATTAATGTTGATTGTTCCGATCTGATTAAATGACCATATCCGTCGTCTGATAATGATAATAACTGCACAAATACATCTAAGAAATACATTGACAATAAAACAAACAATTTACGAAAATATTCTGATGAATGTGTAATTTTCTTTTTATAACGTTTCCTTTGTGATGTGTCTGATATTAAAACTTAGTGTGATATGATTAGAGGATATTAAATGTAATTTGCAAAGAAGTCTTAATGTTGAGGTAACTTGCTTTGATCACCACAGCGGCACTGCTATTCTAGTCTTTGTAAAGAAGTTGTACTAATGGAGTTTCATTAAAAAACACAGAGTGACCCATTAAATGCTTTCATATCTCCTCATTGGTAATGTTCGTTGTAATTTTCATTTGTCTTTAATTTTATCTTTTTAATGTGTCAATGTGGAAGTGACATTGTAATGACTTGGAATGAGTTGTTTCTTTAGCTGAATGAGAAAATATGGCAAGGTTCAGATATTTCTGTAATTCGTCATGCTATTTCAGGCAGGAAAACGTCAATGGTTTACCTGTCAGTCTGACTCATCGTGGTGAATGCTGTGGTTTATCAAAACATTGATCCGTTCCGCCCCAAGAGCTATATAGCAACAATTGTACTGTGTAATGTTACATCTTTGACCTCACGTTAGGAAACAGGTAGCAAGAGGAAAGGTGTCGCAGTTAACAGTGCATCCCTTAACCATGTCTGGATCAGTTGTTCTTCCGTCCATCGCCAGTATATATAATAATTATGGTGAGAGTGCGTGGGTTGATTTATGTGGATGGTATTCAAGACGTAATTCTATCGTGCGCGTTTGCACATATGTATTAGAGGAATCCTTTGTGAGATAGGGCGCAAAGTAAAACCTTGGCATTTATCAGTTTTCCTGAACAGTCCAAGGGTGTATGACTTAATTTCGATTTTGATGATAGTGTGTACAGCTGGGTCATTTCAAATGGACAGAGGCTCCATCGAGTTTACAAGTAATGTGTTGAGAAGAACAGCAACTCTTCAGTGTCGTTCGCTGGCCTGTAAAGCGATACAGAAGGCTTTCATTTTGATGCTTGGGACCAGTCACGCCCACCTTGAATGTATGTTTTTATTTGATGATCTGAAATGGACCTTCTGCTTTAAATTTAATTACACTTGCCATCATATCGCTTATGGACGCCCGTGCTTGGAACAATGCAGTTATCGTAAGCGATATAATGACTCTATCCATATATTACCGGGTATTTTTACAATGCTTTTGGATTTAACTCAGAGGTCCATCTATACATTTGCATGCATGTATGTATATGATCGAAGTATGTCGAGGCAATCTTTGATAATGATAATTATACATTCTTTGGAATATACCCTTATATGGATTCAGTCGTATCCAGTCCAACAAACCTGCACTTGTCCGTTTTGATCATTCCAAAGAAAGCATTAAAGTCAGTGACTTCCCTGTTCTGTTTGACACTAATGTGACACTAATGTCACTATTCATGAAACTCATGGCAAACATCTCCCGTACGAAATCTCAGGCTTGTATCCCAAATACCAAGTTGTCCGACTTTTTATGGCCACTAATCTCGGGTTAGGTGCCTTATCTGAGACAGTGGACATTGGCCGTCTTTCCTGACCTTCTGACTTTCTCGGTAATGCGGAAGTCTATCCTATCATATCAGGATCTCCCGTTACTCCCTTGCTGTATTTTTAGGTTCATTTACTTAATCTGTATAATAATAAAGAAGTTATATGATTGAATTTACTCCCACTTTTGACAGAAATGTCATTGACAAGATAAAGGAAAAATCTGAAAATAGGCAGACCTCACTGTGGAAAACACAATAATGCTTTGCTTGCCTCCGAAGTATGAAATAGCATGAACAAGTTGTACACGATTTGCGTGGCTGTCCTCATATATAGAACATCCATGCTTTCAATTCGTTTATTACTGTGCAGCTGGAATTGAGTCCTCATGTCTTCAGGTTTTGTTGTGTAAGAAATGAACAACTGTTCTTATACTAGTACTAAAAGCAAGTTATGAGAACTACATCAGTTGTTGCTTAGATCTCTTATTGCGGTTAGCAGGTAAACTAGCTAGATACTGAACAAATGGATATCTTATGTACATGTCAGTCCACCATTGTCTTTGAAGACTTCAATAACGCTCACTTGTTGGGCAATGATTACAATATTCATACTCTTCCTTAATTGATGCGATTCCTTAATTCAGCCACAAGGACTACCAAAATGTTTCCATGAACATATATCTGTTAAACATGAGGTTAGCATCTGACTTAAGATGCACCTTGGATGTACATTGCACTGTATATGTGAAACTAAAGGCAGTTAGCTCCATGACACGTTGCCGTTAAATACATGCAATTACTGAAATATACTTGCCAATTGCTGGTGGCTTGTAAACCGTGTTCTAAACTCTTGTAAATATTATTGTTTTGGTAAATATGTATGGATAATATTGTAGAATACAATAAGATTCTCGGATTACATGGAACGTTGAGTTTGCTGTTCGACTAATTCCAATTTGTTTGACACACTTTGATTAGTTCCGATGATAAATGCTCACTCCTTCACTTGTATCATGAATGCAAACACACTTAACATGCATGACTCTTTCACCAACCGTTCATATGCTCACAGAAATGTGTTAATCAAAGGATAGATTTTACTACTGTGAGACGACGGAACGTAATAAAACATAATTTATATGAAAGGATGGATATCACTTGGCCCTCATTTCCTGTGGGCTTAGGCTATCAAAACCCGTGGTCGAAGCATTATACCAATCAGGCCATGAGACTTCCAGCAATGCTAACCCCATAAAATTCTCTCATGTTTAGTTCAAGTACGTTCGTAAACGTGTTTCTGAGACGATACATGTCAACGATATGCTCACCATAAGCTTTTTTGTCAATGGAAATAAATAATGAACAAAGTCATATCTTCATTGTTTCCTTCCGTTCATTACAATATTTACTCAAATGGGCTAGTTTATGGTTGTGGGCAAAATGCTACTAAACTAAAGAAAGGAGTTGGCGTCAAGCCCACACACTAGCTACATAAGGTTAGAAACTTCCATGCATGCAGATAACATTTGTTCAGCCCTGTTTAGCAGGTTTCTAGGCAGTGAGACGCAAAGTCCATAACGCAAGATTTCCATTTAAATAAGAGTGCTGGCTTAAAGGTTTTGATTTATTCTCATTAACAGAACGAATAAGCCTTACATATCAGTCTCTGGGAACACGTACACTCATGACTCCCAATGTTACCTGGGAGGACATTTAACACTAGGTTGGTATGACAAAATCAATTGATATGTCACACACAGTCAATAAAGAAGCCAGACTACAGTATTAGTATTTCATTTACCATGTGCTTTTGGTTCAGGTTATGTTTATGTGGTTTCTATATCTATGAAAATACGCATTTCATTGAAAACTAACATCACATTGCCTCTAAATGTGCAATAATATAAATATTCAAAAATCAAAACAAACATCATGTTTCTCACAGTGAACGAAGTTCAAGGCAATTCTATCGAGTTAATATGTTCTATGCTTGTCAATCTCACAACGTAGAAATCGAATTCATTCGGCTGTTGATGTGTGTGATCCGTGTACATAAGTATGTTAGTTATAGCAAAAACTGTCACCAACAGCCAGTTATACCAGTGAAAAATTATATGCATTGTGTTGAACAATAAACGTTGATTACATATTAGACAGCTTGCATGACTATTCATTGTCAAATAGATTGTACCTAGTACATATCCGTGATCTAACTGACAGAGAAACAAAAGGATTCTTTACATGTAGTTTCTATTTAGAAACGCCAAAACTCTTACCATGTGACACAATCCGTTTTGCTTGCCAATGGAGCTTCTTACAACTGTGAACATTACGTACAGTGTTGCCACCAGATGAGGCTCTAAAATTGCTTTTAGACACCGCCCAAACGCATTTCACGCAGAGAAGTGCATTTAGGGGATACATTATGATTTGTTTATATGGGCCATGGCTTCACCATGTGTTTTTATCGATTTATTCAAAATTCTTTTCTGAGGTGTAATTTGCAACTCTGATGTAACTAGCTGTGCTCAATGTACCCATAGAATCCTCCATTACCGTGAATCTTATTGAAAAACATTTGGCCTAATCTTGGCCATTCACCACAGTTACTTCAACGCTGTAATGCCGGACAAAAGCGATTATGCACAAAAAGCACTGCATATCTTGCGTTTTTATCACCTCTGATGCTGCAGCTTATTTGAAACTCGTTTCGTGGCAACTGCAGTAGACATTGATTCGGCTTTTCCAGTGCTTATCTGCAAACAAATATCCTGTTCGGTTTAACACCTTGTTTTTAATGTAATAGCCATTTTGTTTTTGTCGTCAAGCGGTCTCCGACTGAAGGATTGAAATACATTTCCTTTGAACGTTGGGTGTATGAAAATGTGTAGCCTTACGGAAATTGTCTCGGGGTCATTTAGGAAAGTTAATTGTTAAACATTCATTTGATATCAGATTCAGTTCATTGTCAGTAAAACCAGGAACATGTTTTACCTAGACGCGGTCTAGTTGTTTTAACACTTGCAGCACTTAAAACATCCATTCCCAACTCTGCTGTATGTAAGTTTATGAACATGCTCAAAAGCATGAATCATCATGATCAGTTACGCTAATGATATCACAATCAGTTCACATTTCAGAAGAGACAGGAACATATTATATCTCGCCACGCAATTTCGTTTCCGAGTCGCTGGACATCTATTATATTTTTTGCATTACATTCCTAATCCTCCCCCTACCCCGCACACTCAACCCTCCGTTACCAATACTAATGGCACATGATCGAGAACATAGGCATTTTGCATTTAAATTTATGATCATGCTTGATAACATTTCAGTCATGATGTACTACCATCCATTAACCTTCACTCACAGACACGAATTTTAAATCCTATCTCCAATAGTTTTCCTGAACATGCGATTAAGCTTGATATCAATGTCAATCAGTCACCTATTAATGGCTTTTAAAGACGTCTGTATATTTTTGGTGGTTGAAAGGTTCGTCCCAACTTAAGACCTGCATTCCTTTTCATCTCCAACTTAGATCGAAACTCTAATCAGTCAGTCTAAAAACCTATTGGATTTTCACACTCATCGGATCACCTAGTGAAAGATCAAGGAACCTTTTACATCAATTCCCACATCTAAACGCTTCGATCAGAAAATCCATGTCACTATTGAAACGATCACTCGTACTTCTTGGCGTTGAAAGTCAAATAGATGAAGGACGCTGTTCGACATCTTTCATTTCATCGCCGTCGGTGTTTACACTGTATGTTGATTTACAGGTGTCGATTGGGTTCCACTTGGTGAGGTTTTCTTCGGAGCACTTGCCGTGCTATAGTGAAGGGTCTTTTTTCATCTCAATGCCAAATTTGTTCTTGTAATGGCGCTTGTCCGTTGACAAGTGAAGGATGTAATCAGAGTTTTGAATGTGTGTTTGTTTTGCCGTTCATTGGTCGAGTGTAGTATAAAATACACAAAAGTGTTGCAACGTAGGCTTGTGGATTACTTATCGATGTGAGTGTACCATGTCTTTTGTTATCAAGGAACAGATTCAGTAACGCTTGTTTAAATACATTTGCAATAAATATATATATACTATAAACCTTTCGATCACCTATAGATGCGGTACATATTGTATGTCCTGGAACATAGCCTTGGTAGTCATAAGATGTTCGAACGAGTTTAAACACAAATCACACGGTCAAAAGATTCGAGTATATTCATATAGATATCATATTTGTTTGTATAATTTGTGACATCATGGGCGAGAGATGCCGTCACCCACTAAACACTTACAACATGGCCTTGAGGTAACTTCACATTTAGTCTTCACTGCAGAATGACACAAACTGATCGGTCATTTCCGCAAACTTCCTGTTCTAACGTTGACTTTAATTCAGCTATTTATCTATATAAAGGCGCGGATATATTCCATTCCTTATTGCGACACATCAATGGTGCAGCACAAAACAATCGTGAATTAATTATTCTACTGAAGAAAGCAGAGTGGCGGCGTTGGGTACCAGAAAATGAGTCCGCATACAGACACAATGCATGTAATCCAGGTGGGAATAGGTGACCACTAACCTTAGTTGAAATTATCAAGCGATTTGCATAGTTTGGTCAGGCCCGATCACTTGGTTGATTCATGGCAATAGTGAGTCATCTCAACAGCGTGGTCTATAACCACACTAGAAGTCATTGTAATACAGCTGAACCTTCTATATGACTGTGCAAGATCTACTAAACGAATCTATAGATACAGCCTTTAATAATATTTTGATAAAAGTATACAACTTACTGATGAAGCCTTATGCACAGCCGGCAATGATATGATGAAAAAGGTAGGTTCTAAAAGATTTAATGACGCACTGGGCACATTTCCAGTTATCTGTAGGCGGTCTGGAAATAATCGAATTTGGACCAGACAATCAAGTGACTGACGCATGAGCCCCATTTACATAGGTGGAACATGATGACATACCACAAGTGTACAAATGTGTCCACCCGATCCCGTTAAGATTTCTAAAGACCAGTTATGAATTTACACGTCTCATCATCAATGTATATTAAACAGGCATTATACACCGAGTACGGATTAAAACAATCCATTGAAACTTCACTGGAAACATTCTCTTAAACTATCATCACATGCAAGGCTGATAAAAGATCGTGTTAGTGAGTGCTACCTAAACTGTGCGCCTGAGTATGTTTTAGTAAACAGTACCTAAGTTAGATGTTGAGGCGAAATGGATTTGCTTATACATACATGTACGTCTTGTTCATCCAGATGTCAACTAAAATCACGCTCAAATCCTGCACCCTGCCGATATCGTAATTCGACTTGCCTTTGCATGTGTTTGTGACAATATCACCGCCTTATCCGTTCACGCTAGCTGAAATCACACTCAAATCTCGCAACCTACCGACTTTTCTGTTTGTTCTCCTATGGTCGACATCAGGCGGTGATTCCAAACATATGCTCTGTATACCGGTAACAATAACGGTAAACAATCATTAGTCTGTAAACGCGCATTCAATAGTGGATCATTCCGGGGACGCAGCAGGAACGCGTAACAAAAGAATAAACCCATTCCTCCATCTGTAACAATATTATGATAGCTCTTTGCTTCTGTTTAGAACATTTAAGGAAGCAATTGTCCGACATGGCGACATCATGGCTATTTCAGGTAAGTGAAATGAGCACACAGAGTGGATAATCCCGAGTTCCGAAATATATTTCCGTGTTTAAACCTATAGATACAATTCCTTAGTTTGATGTGTACTATACTTCTCCTATTTTCATGTGTATAGTTGACTTACCTTTGCATGTGTATGTGGCATGTGCCACCGCTGAATGCTCATCTTTTAGCGAACACCTAGCATTGATAGCGATTCATAGATGTAAGGTCATGACATTCGTCAGTCATTCCTGCTTTTAGTAATGACATCTTATGAATATGGAAAGGGATTGGATGTATCCGCTACAAAATCTTTCTTCTACATTTCACTTCACTTTGGTATGTTTTCCCCTATTTCTATAGCGCCCAACTTCCATCCATGTCACATGTGCTGAGACATTTACAAGGCAAGGTGGTGAAAGCAGTGCAGTGAAGGTTGGAGCTTTAAACCAGCCAGACAGGCGCCTAAAGCGTCTGAAGATCCCCACTGAGAAAATATTGCACCGATTTGATCCATCCCCTGTATAATAAGATCAAATTTAGAATAATGTATGTTTTACTACAGTATTTGTCTCTTACCTATCGTATACATACATTGTATCAAGTATAATGAATAACATAATGAATAACTTCAATCATTGAAAAGAAACAGTTCCTTTGATGTTACGATTGATATGAATATTGTACATTACAGATCAGACACATTGTCGACAGTTTTGATCCTTTACGCTTAGCGTTGTTAAATCGTATTGAAACACTTCCATCACGAATCTATAAGCGACTAACGATTTAATCCCAGGGGTAGAATGCAGGTTTAACTTGATGCAGAATATAATTTGTTCAAGACAAATATACTTTTTCTCTGACAGAAGGATCGGACAGAAACATATTTGGCTTCCAGCAGTTTTATGCCAGCATGGAAAGTGCTTGTTAGCTAAAACTGAGCAGAATTGTGAGGAAATTATTATTATTGGAATTATGCCATAATGTAGTGATGTGTTAATGGCCATGTTGCACTTAACGTGTCACTAGTTTATGACAGTTTAATCGCAACATGTACACAACCTATTCCAAAGCCACTATTAAACATTAAGAAATTAGTTAACCATTAGAGTTTATATCATCCATTATTGTATTCCATTAGGTCCAGATCCTAACAGATCATCATTACCTTCAGCAACAATGAACTCTCACATTTAATTGAATTTATTTAAGACCAATATAATACAAACGAAAAAATATACAAATACACTGAAACAAATGATATAGACACCGATATGTGTAATGTGTACTATCAATTGAACATGTACTCTTAGTTAAATAGAACATTCTTGTGTTTCTCTTAGATTTGTAATTAGTCTGGAGAAAGGAAAGCACACGGTGAAGCTGAACACACGTGCACAGTATGAAGTTGGTTGTAAATAGAGGATATTAAATGAGTGCCCATGTCATACTATGTTTACGACACGAGTGCCTGAATGTCGGTATGACCCGAGCGAGAGCGGGAGATTTTTACCAATATTCAGGCACGAATGTAGTAAGTATCGTATGATATGGGAACGAATATAATATTCTGTTTATTACCAAAGTCGTCAAATTGAGGAAAGTAACCCAAATCTGCTTTCAAACATAGGCTGGCTACCCGCCTTCGCCGCATGTAGAACGTCACAGAAAAAAACGTCACGCCATAGCATTGTTCATAACGTCATGTTACCAGGACACAGTAATATTTTGCCCTAGGGCATCGTATGAAAAATATGAACCCCGATATTTTCGCCCTCGTAGGTAATAATAATGATTAATACAGCAACGGTCTCTGATCTGTGGGGAGAAATCTATTATGTCCTGTTACAAATATGGTCAAGGTTGCTACAGTCGGCAACTGTCCATGTACAAGTGACCGCTATGCTTGAATTGGAAGGGATCGATACCCGAACGCTTCGAAGCTTCAGTCCGATTCCGCCCATTTTGTTTGGCCCTTTGCCGACAATGTTGAAAGCACCATTCAATCGTGTATATGGCTGATATCTGTGTCAACATATTTGTGTGGGCATGATCTACACGGGTACTGCAACTTTGGTGATTAACATAAACCAAATCTTTTCAAAGGCTTTGAAATGAATTTGTCTTTAATTAGTTTTGAAAAAGTTACAGATACAGGCATCTAGATCTGTTGCGAATTCCACACATGTAGTGTATGATAATGGTGGGACGAGTTTTGTAACTCTCGAGAAGCAACGTAATTGACCTCAACAACAGTTTTGCAAGTGTTTAAAATACCAATATTTAATAATCTAAAAGTCCTATGTACCAACGCTTTTCTGTGTGACGGAACGTGTGCACGCCTCGGTACCTTTAAATTCCCATGGGTAAAAAACTGTTCAAATATAACAGGAACTATTGCTGATGAAATGAAACTCCTCACAGATCTTTTGATTGTTTATCAGCTGTAATAAAATGGCATTGACACACTTGTTACCAATGAAATTTATCAGGTTGGCGCTGGAAACATAAACCAGCAATTTCAAAAGGAATCGCGGGCTAGAGTTCGGTTTTATGAGCACCTTGGGATATATCGATTCAGAAAAGAATAGGTCTGGTCAAACAACTACCGTTCAGCCGTTGGGTATGACGATTTTCTTGCTATCGATTGCTATGAGTTTTAGCAATAATTGGTGCTAAAGCGGCGCTTTCTGGGTTCCTGGCTCTCATTAAAGTGCCCTCCCATTACTCCATTATCCCCGCTCTCGTTTAAAGATGTTTCGCAGCATCTTAGCAATTAGACAAGCATTTCTGGGTGTCTCCAGGAGATGGTATCTTGCCCATGGACATCAAGAACAATGAAGGTCTTCGGAAGTCAGGCATTAAATTTCCCTCAATTTTATTGAGGATAGGAGCCTTCTTTGTTATATTTGTCAAGGACACGCTGTTTTTCATTTGAAGAGACCTTTGGGATTTTACAGATGGTTACACATTGTAATTTGACAAATAATGTCATGTTTCATGTGATCAATCATATCATGTCTATACCACGTTGACAATCAAATGAGCAAGGAATATGTGCTGCACCTTGGAGCTCTCAGTTGTATACGTAGTGTGGTGTTAAATCGACACACATAAATCGGTAACGTAATATACCATACATGGATGGTGGAAATGTTCACTATTCTGCAACAGTGACTGCTGATTGAATGTCGTAAATTGGCTATAGTTGTTGTTTCACGTCGATATATATATGTGTCAATTACATATGTAAGTATGTGTAGTCTAACGGTTTCGTCTTCTTAATGAACCTGGTTATTCAACCGCTTGCTTGCTACACTAAACGTCCCTGGTATGGTGATCTACCTTCTGGTGTTGGCGATCTATGGCTTGTTTTTATGTTGTATAGTCCAAATAATGCTATCAGTTTTAACTCTCCATACTAGTTTTAGTTGTAATTGTGATTTTCTAGTTGTTTTACTGTCCTTCGTCGACAGGTTTTTATAACGTACATATATTCCATTTCACTGTCGAATGTTTTCATTTCACTTTGTATTGTATAAATTATTTTCGTCACGATATGGCGGCAATATTGCCGATGTGACGTTAAATATTAACTCACTCACTCACTCACTCTAAATTTAACAATGGGTAAGTTGTGTGTATTCGATTCTTCATATCACAGTGACCTACAGCTCTTTTGTCGTATGCGTAATTCAGTTCAGTTAAACTGACGTTCACTTGTTTGATTTAGATTTGTTAGCACTGATAGCTGTAAATTTAAATCTGCTAAGTTATTATACTTAACAACCTGTTTCCAACTGCAGTTAATAAACATCGTTTAAGACTCAAATATATGGAAATGTGATCAATGAGAGTATAATATTATTACAGAATTCTGTAAAGAGAATAGTTTTAAGTTCAACGATGTGTCCTGGAATACCATATTGGTGCCGTCAGGGTCATGATGATTGGCACCTGTAACCATGGAAGCAATAACTGTTGGCACGGATGCTGTTAAAGAGCTGTTGTTTATGCCACTTGAAAATGTAAATGATCGTCCTGTGAGCCGCCAGCTCAATAGGAAAGTAATAACAGCAGCAATTATTTACCGAAAGGATAATTGGAAAGCAAGCCTTCATATTCTCCCGGGCTGTCATGTGATTTTTGGGATACAGGCAATCTGCATTGCTCTGGTTGATCAATATGATTCTTGTGCTTCTTCACCCATTTTAATCTAGAAGTGCTAATGCCATTAATTGCTCGTTCATGAATGTTTCCCGATTTGTATCTGCACGAAGACAGATGACTGACACCTTTAAGAAAGAACGTGAGTTTATTATTATTTTAAACTTTATTTAAGGTATTTCTGTGTATGTCAGAATAAAGGTCGAAGGAAAGCAAAATGACTTACATGGCGTCACCGTTCATAAATGTAGTGAAAAACGTGAGTTCGAAGAACTTATACGAATCAGTATTGATATGAGCAATTTACCCTCACCCTCCAACCCTCCTCCCACTTCTTGGGAAGGTCTGGTGTTGTTGTATAATGCCGCATTTATCATACATTCCAGCCATAAGACGGCGGTCTGTAAATAACCGAGGGTGGACTAGACAATCCAGTGATCAACAGGCGATATACGCAGTTGGGATACGATTACATGAGTGAAACAAGACATCGCGTCTCACCACCTGATCCGGTTAGCCGCCTCATATCACAACCGAGCGTTGCTGAAGACATATTCCAACCCGGATCTTCGTGTTCATGGCACGATGATCATTCGTACGTGCAAAATATACATTACATCGTTAAAAGTTTAATTACACTAGCTAAATTAATACTATAAGATGCATAAACTAAATAACGCAGTATGTCATGTTTAACCGAGTCCCCTCCACCCCCCCGACCCCCACCCCCCCAGATATGAGACATGTAGAGTCGCATCTGCACGCAGTGTTGATCACTGGATTGTCTAGTCCACCCTCGGTTATTTACAGACCGCCGTCATATGGCTGG
>VKKT01004102.1:60920-76017 GCA_008038995.1 Haliotis laevigata | reverse complement strand
ATTCTTGTACAATTATCCATTTTGAAGCACTTGGAGTCAGATCTGGACCATGTGACATGTTTGAACAAATCTGAACAGTTTCCATGATAGTAATGGTTATATTTCTATACTAAATGTACAAATCATTCATGTTGTGTCAAAATCTGTGAATTTGGTTAAGTTAAGAAAAGGAAGTGAAATTCATATTCTGTGCAACGAATTATAGAAAGAAGAGACAGGAATGGGAGACAAGGTAAAAATGACTTGTACATATTATTTCACTAAAATATCAATGTTTTTATATCTGTTGGTATGGCACTGCCAGAGAATCCAATCCAGTGACCTACATTCTGGCAGGTACTCTATCCTTACTATTGTGGTCATCATGTAAGTTCAGTGAGTGAGTAAGTTCAGTGAGTGAGTGAGTTTAGTTTTACACCGCTTTTAGCAAGATTCCAGCAACATCATGGCAGGAGACACCAGAAATGGTCTTCATACATTGTACCCATGTGGGGAAATCGAACCCAGGCTTTCAGCATGACGAGCGAACACTTTAATCACTAGGCTTCAGTGACATCATAGTTGGGGAGAGACATCAGTAACATAATGGCTTGACATTTAGTTCAATACCCGGTCAGCACCTCACTCAGCACCTCACTCAGCACCTCACTCTGTAATATTCCAGCTACAAAGACTGTAAATGATCATCTTTGGCCCACACAAACCAGGAATCAATATTTGTAACAATGTCTACTGTGTGAGGGAATAATGACATGCAGTTAACCAAGACACCAAGCCTGAACACCCGACCCATTCTTTGTCCAGTTACAAGAGGCATACATTTCTGAGAACCTAATCCAATCCAGAATTCACATGTTCAAGAAAGTAGACCCAGAGTGATTATGTAATTACATATAACACTCAAAAGATGTTGAAGAGCCCATTTTTCAATATTACTATGTTTGATCTGTCATGGCCACAACAGATTAAAAGTAGTTTATAAAACAAAACAGATCTTGTTTAACCAAGTACAAATATCCACAATATTTTTCCCAGAAGAATATACTCTGATAGAAATATGCTGCTCCAATTTAACTCCCACAACTGGAAGTCTGTGTTGCAGTGCCCACCAACCATGACAGATCAGCTATAGTCAGATGGAAGCTAAGTGCTCTTTAGTTTCTTTTGGATAGCTTATTGCTATCATGATATATTTCAGTAGGAAATAAACTCTGAGTTTGTGTATTTTTATTTAGAATCTACACTTTCCTGTGAAATACATGTCTCTATTTTGCGAGACAGTGCCCAATGCTCATCCATGGGTAGTCTGTCTCACAGTCCCTGAACCACATTATTTTCCCTACTGCCAACTGCCTTGCCCTCCCTGCAATGCTAAGTCCTAAATGAAGCAAGTCTAGATTTCTCCAGGTTTCCCTTGAATCTCCCAACTCACTGGGGCTCTTATATTCAGGATGAAGCAGTTAGTCAAGTCCATGACCTGATCTGTAGGGCAGCTATAGTTCCTGTTGAAAATGCTTTCTGACCTCCACAACCTGAGTTGTCAGTTTTAGTCATTTAACAGTTTAGTAGGGAGGCTGATTAGATAAGTCACTGAATTGCCAGCCAAGGAATTATTTGTTGTTTAGTGGGTTGGTGTAAGTTCTTTTCAGTATTGTCATGGAGAATGGGCATGCCATCCGTCAAGTCAGTTTGATACTCATGGTTCGTTGTCAGTTGGTCTCTGGCTCCAGCGATATATCATGGTTTCTACTTTCTTGGGGAATATAACTACCTTATGTCTTATACATGGGATACTTGGCTGTATTCAATTTGTTCCAATTTAAGCATTGAATAAGATCGAATTTATAATATATATACATATTTAAACAAGCAACTACATTTAAGTGGATTTAACCTAAAACTGTGGTAATCTAGATTTGCCACACATTCTAGACTTGCATTGGCTGCACTGGGTATATTTCCTAAGGGTCTGTATGACAGAGGGGCAGTAGGGTAGCCTTGTGGTTAAAGCATCCGCACGTCACGCCAAAGACCCGAGTTTGAATCCCCAACTGGGCACAATGTGTGAAGCCCATTTYTGGTGTCCCCCACTGTGATATTGCTGGAATATTGCTAAAAGCGGCATAAAACCATACTCACTCATGTATGACAGACTTAGAAACTCAGCGATAGAGGAGATTCCGGAAAACCAAGACTTGTGTTATTTAGGTCTACAGCATTACAGTAAGATAGACTGATGTTCAGTCTCTGAAAAAATGTAACTTGTATTGAAACCCAAAAATACATGGAAACTGATTAGGAGCCCCAATGGGATTGAAGATTATGACCCTGTAGAAAATCTAGATGTGTTTCATTCAGCATTACGGCAGGACAAAAGGGAAAATGATAGGGTTCAGGGACTATGAAAATGACTGAAGTTCTATTTTACCATGTATGATATCAGTTCATCAGAGCATGAGTCAGTGAAACATTAATATATGATCAGATAGGTTATGGGATCTTTCTTGTATCACTTTGCTGTGATGTGTTGGACATATTGTGAAGCTAAATATTTATTAGTTGAACAAATGATGGATGAGTATCTCATTGTGACATTTTAGAGTGTAAGTGATGGAGACACTCAGACGCATGCAGACTTACGAAAGTTGATATTGTTTCACAAGCTTTCATCTTTTGTATAGGGCTGTATGTTCATAGAATTTTATCTTTTGTCGATGTTTCAAGATTTGCATCGAGGTTAAATGGAATGCATTTGAATTGTTTCTTTGGACAACTAGATCAAAGAGAATTGTCGAACAGAAAGCATGAGTTGTTCGTTTTGTACAATTCAGGTAGAGCAAACGACAGGTATTTTGGGTTTCATTGCAAACACCTTATATCCTTCATGTACTCTGAATGCGAAATCAGTTAATCAGGAGTAATTGCTTGAACTCCGATACTTGAGAACAACAGTCACACAATGTTATTCTTTGCCGTCTGCCTGTTGCTGTAATCTGAGCTCTTAAAGGGACGTAGCTGTTCTAGCAGAACCAGGAGGAGACTAAGGTCATCTCTCACTTTCACACCTGTGTCACCTGTGGTCCGGAACATCGTTAACCATCCACCTCTACCTGTTCAAACTGTCAGTGTAATGTTGGCAGTGTACAACATTGTTTTTGTAAAACTTTCAAAGCGGACTCTTCGTTACAGAATGCCATCAGTCAACGCTAAATAACAGTCAATGTTTCATCTTATTGTTGACAGGGGAGGGTTGTGACAAGCATTCGCTGCCCTGCTGTAATTGTTAGTTCTTGCTGCTGTCGTTAATCTTAGTCATGTCGGGGACACGCAGCTGAAGATGAAATGACCCCTGTCCATGTTAAGTCAGTCCTTCCTGGCTGGTAGTCGTGTTGGCATGTAGGTGGTTAGTAGGTTGCAATGCTGCACTGATACAAGATTAACCCTCCACAGGTGAAAGATTAATTGATCCACACATGCTTTAGTTCTCAGACTCAGTTACAAAGGGACTTTAAAAGTCAATACAGTTTTAGGATGGGACGCTTCAGTTGACGCTTAATAGGGCATCATAGGACAGTGGTATTGTCAGGGAGATGTCTGATGGGTCATCTAACTGCTGTAGAGGGGTCGATGATATGGCTGTGATTGTGGGGTGGTTGGCTAGGGCTGTTATAGGGGTGGTGGTTGTGTGTGGTTGCACAGGGTTGGTGAGTTGGGTGGATGGTCATATTTGAGCAGGGGTGGTGGTGGGAGTGGTGTTTATTTGGACAGGCTGGGGAGGTAGGGTGGATGGTCATATCTAAGTAGGATTGATGGGGTGGGTGATGTTTATTTGGATAGGCTGGGGGAAAAGGGTGGATTGGTGCATGTGGTTGGAAAGGCCTGTTGAAGGGATGGGTTTATATTTGCAGGCCAGGTGGGTGAACTGGGTAGGCACAAGCTGATGGGCAGGGCATGGTGGGTGGGGGGAAAGGGTGGCAGTTTTGGACAGGGCTAGGTAATTGGGTTGACGAGTATATGGGCAAGGCTGGCTAGATGGAGTGAGACAGGGATAGGATGGACAATCTCATTGTAATACCAGTCTGAAATAAATGCATGATAAGACTGTCAAACTCTCATTTGTGTAGATATTGATTCTTTTTTTAAACTGGTTTATAAATACATCATTCCTACAAATGACAGATAATTGAGACTGTCTCCAAAACATGGTATCTTGGAGAAAAGAAAAAGTGTGAAATGTCCTTTTTAATTTTACATTTTTTGCAATCTACAAAACAGGACATATTCTAAATGAAGTCTGAAAAAAATTTAAGTCTAGTAAACATAGCCCTATCTATCTTTAAGGCATACTGTTAGCTCTAACCCTGAAATGTCTAACAGTAACATTTCACTGAACAATATATCAATGACTCCTGGACATTCTAGTTGTCGATTTCTTATTGCTCATGATGTTCTTATCAGCATCTTTTACGACCATGTCAGGGTCGGCAGACGTCATCCTTCATTTGCAAATTGTATCAGTTTGTTGATTGTAAAACACTGCTGTGTTGTATTATTCCACAACATTGACAACTTATATTTATTATAATTATTCAAAAACATCTTTTTCGACTGGAAAATAATTGCAACCAAAAACATTCCATGACAACAAAGAATCTCTGATAAAAGCAGTATCCGTTCTATGACTGTTTCAAGAGCATTGATCACTTTCAAAGACACATAACGGCAGACATGCTGGCACATTCTCTAATGCTCGACATGCTGACGTATTAACACTCATGTCTAAGTTTTTTGCATACGTTTGTTGCATTTTGAATAAGGGTAACATTACACCCACCAGCCCTGCCAAAAAATTTAACCCAAAGCTTTGTCATCCGTGTATGTGTGAATACTTCATTTCAACAATGGCTACATGCTGTGAACATTGGTGACCCATGATCAGAGATGACAAAACTGTGTCCATGAATCGCTCAGACCATCTATTTCCATTCAGCCTGGACAGTGGCTAAACAGAGTCATCGGTCATCTAACGGACACATTATTTGGTCGGACATTTGACCATGATAAGTGAGCCGGATGGAAGAAGGACGGACCTGGTTGGTTCCAATCGGTCTTGTCAAATGATTCCAGTGTATAATTACCTCCCCTTTATTATTCATGGCGATTTTCTTGAAATTTCTTCAGCTGTACGATTCTTCACAACATCCAAGGTGATCGTCAGTATCTGGAACTACTTAGATGGTGTGTATTTCACAGTCTGAAGATGGCATTTCACACTGAAATAGACGTCAGTGCAACACCATTTGTTTGAAATAGATCACATTTTGATATATGAAGAAGCTGAAATTTCAGAAATTGATTGATTCATTTATCATTTATTTGACACTTAAGGTTATTTGTTTATAATAGAACATGGCTCTTGAAATAATCATTGATCATATACTTCTTAACACGGGATATATGCTATATCCTTGGTGTAGACATTTGATATTGATTAATATATCATGATTGATTATGAAATCTGTATTCTTATTTGTTATGGATGAGGGTATCATCTGTTTTTATTTCAAACTTAAAACCGATATAAGTCAGTGGACTTAATGGAAAGTGTATGTGACAGCCACGTCTAAACAAGTTTGGGAACAGTACTTAACAGTAGTAAAGTAAGAGCTTGAAGTTGTTCAAGAGTAATTGTGTTAAATAAGAAATTGGCAGTTGACGCCTGGTCACAATGTTGCATCTACACATGTGTAAAGTGAACGTCAGACAGTTTCGCGTCTGAAAGTTTCATTAGTGAGATTGAATAGTTTTCCCCTCGAGATTCTCTAATACAATTCTACTCCATAACTTTGAATTTTGTTCGACATGATGCAGCATCGGGGGATTTAGCTGTGTGAGTGAGTTTTTATTGGTGCTGTGACTGATAGCTTCATTTAAAACACAGCATGTCGGACAGAAGCAACAAAGTTCATCCATAGTTACGACTTTGGTGAAACTGAGAAGGTAGGGAAGTGGTAGACGGAGATCGCCATTGGATTAAATTTCAGATTCAAACCCGAAACAAAATATCACATATTTTTTTTATTGGGTGCCAAAAATATTATTTGTAGTGATAAGTCTTCCTGATTTTTTGAAGATTGACATTTACTGTGTTTCTGAAAGAAACGTTGCAAGCTGTTCATTTTTTGCAAAGACTGTTTAAATCAAATTTTAATTGCCTTAAATGGTCTAAATAATCAGCTTTAGAAAAACAGCTCTTAAAGAAGTATCATCAGCGCAGCTGTTATAGAGCTGTGTGGGAAAACATATGACAATGCCAAGTATCATGAGGTGAATTGTCGGTGCCAGAGAATCATGGTCGGAAATATGAAAGGTCTTAATAAAGGTGTAAGGAATTTAGTTACATAATGTCAACCTGAGGAATAATCAGTCTCAATCATCCTCTGAAACATGTTCTTTTGAGTATAGATGATAGAGTAGAGGCAAAAATTGTTTGAATGGATCACTGAAACTCAGTGATGACACCAGGTCTTGACAAAAGACATGAGCAAGTCCTCACATATGTGTGAGATAATGTTATTATATGCCACAATAAGCAATAACAAAGTTATATCACAGAGTTAATTTCAGCAGCATGTAAAATAATTGTAAACCGTAACATGATCATACATGTTATCACACACAATAACGTTGCTCCAAGGCTATATGGGGCGGTGGGGTAGCCTAATGGTTAAGCGTCCGCTCGTCACGCTGTAGACCCGGGTTCGATACCCCACATGGGTACAATGTATGAAGCTTTTTTCTGGTGTCCCCTGCTGTGATATTGCTGGAATATTGCTAAAAGTGGCATAAAACCACACTCACTCGCTCACCCAAGGTTATAATGAATAGTGAATCCATAGTATTGGATGATAGAATAATTCTATAATAATTCTATGACAATTTTATGTTGTTAATGAGCAAGTAAACACAGTACAGGACACCAGTATAGTGATAACTTGTTCATCATTCTCATCATCTAAATAATATGATGTTCACTTACAAGTACTACCATAAAGAATTGTACAGGGCTAACACACTACCATACATTAGGTACTTGATATATTTCTAAATGCATGGATTATCTTATAAATGGGAGAATGAGAAGTTTCCACACAGTTGCTGATGAATTTTTCATATCTGTTTGACCTTAAGTGCCATTAGACAGCTCCATCTTGTAGAGAGCGCTGAGCGTAACAGTCTGCACACCTGGTCATCCGCAGCTTAACGCATCCATTAGCAATGCTTCCAAACTGGGTTACTGCCTCACAACTGTTAAACTGCCATACCTTCTCCAGCTGACTTTTGAAATGGACGTGTGTTAATTACACCACATGGTGAAATGTACGATTTTAAGCTGACCATTATGGTAGTATGTGTAGCTGACCTTTGTCTCACGTTTCTCCGATTTCGAAATGTATTTGACCAAAAGTGCTGATGTTGCAGTATTACGAGTTTGTGTGGCATAGTTTATCAATTTGACAACATGAATAATTTATTTGTTGAAACTGTTCATTTCAAATGCATCATTTACTTAAGTGTTTGAAAGTTTAATACCAACTAAGAGGAGCATGTGGTTTGAAGGTTCGAAACATTGGTGAGCAAAAAGTTAAATTGACAATCAGTTGGGTTGTTTTGCAGCTTAAGGAAGACTTTGTTGCCGTGAGTAGTTTGCCATTGTCAAATATGTTGTTTAAGAGGATGAACACAGGCTTAAAATATTTATAAGCCGAATGGATGTCTTTTTGCCTCGCTACTAAGAGGTAGTGAAATCATTCACAACACATTAACAACAGTCTATACTACACAACTTTTGATAGGGATATTACATTATTTCAACAAGCGTCTGTCTGTGTGGTATTATTCGAAGTGACCCATAGGCAAGTGTACTTTTTACACAGATTGTTATGTATGTTGAGTGAAGAGAATTACTGGACAGGAGACACATGTTGAAAAGCAGAGTCATGTTTTTCACTTTTAAGGGTTGGTGTCCGATCTTGTCACCTGATGGGTGATGGTTTTACCTAGTGGTTAAAGCGTTCACTCGTCATGCCAAAGATGAGGTTCAAGTCCCMACATGGGTACAATGTGTGAAGCCCATTTCTGGTGTCCCCCGCTGTGATATTGCTTGAATATTGCTAAAAGTGGTTTAAAACCCAACTCACTCACTCATGTCACTTGAAGCTGACAAGAACTGGAGATGATTTGGTCACTGTTGACATTTTGATGCATTTTAATACTGCATTCAGTGCTATAATATACAACTTTCATCACTGCTCCCATTATTTTCCAAGTTAGCAGTGAATCCAGATAATTTCCACAAATATCTTTACTTTAATTATAACTAAAATAACAGAACTTGCAATTTAGTTTTAAATTAGAATTTCTTTAAGGACATTTGCGGCAGACATGGTGCTAAATACCTGTGCAGCCAATACATGCACAAAGAAAAACAAGTCCCCACTTGCATACCTGTCCAGTATAATAAGGTACAAGTGTACAGAGGATACAGATTGTCTAAAAATGTTAAGTCCCATTCAGTGTTCCACATCATTTAGGAAGAACAGAGCGAACAGAACGGAAATCAAACCAAACCGTTCATGAAGACAAAGGTGTTCATTTCTTCAGCTGTCTGGAGTGATGAACAAATGGCTGAAATATGTAGATTGCTTACTGTATAGATGCCATGTTGCTGCCACTTTGACAAATAGATCATTAGACACTGCAGATAGCTCTATTTAAACTTTTTCCACTTGGACATACACTGACAGAGTCAAGAATGGATAATATATGAGCCCTATTTTTCAGAACCAGATTGGTCATTTGTCAGTTCATTTATACCCAGGGCAGCGCTAATACCTTGGGAAGACGTTCCTGAAATGAGCTCTGACCGATGTCCGCTTTCAAAAAGACTTACTTAAGGATGATGAATGAGGGCCAGGAAGGTTATGATTAATACTGGTTTGATTCGCTGATAATTGATAACGAATTACCAAATCTATCAGTGTATAAGACCATAGCTTCATCAATAACCCATCCAGTGCGAATACGATGACAGATACTTTGTTCTCTTTCATTTGTCATTTCGTACCAGAGCGGTCAGTGTGACGGCTTTGTTGTCGAGGACTGGACGGTGCAGGTCTTAACACTGACCAACTGGACTATTTGATGCCTGGGTGATCTTAATCTTGAATGCTTGAAATAGCTGATTAATTAGGTGTTGAATTGCAAAAGTGGCAAACTTTTGTATCCTTTTTAAATTGGAAAATAATTGTTGGGGTTTGTTTGTGTAGTTGAATTAGGTTTTATGTTTGGAGTGTTAAAATTTGACTTGCTGAGCATGAGGGAAGCACAGGCAGTTTGGGACTTTGAATTTGAATGCTTCACACATCATAGTGAATAGTGATGATTTATAGTCTGTATTGTAAGTTCTCAATGATTTTTAAGCAATACATGAAATGTTGATAAAACAAGAATAATATTGTTTTTGCACACCTTTATTTGAGTATAGTCTGTGAAACAAGTCAAGACTAATCCTTAGTCTCAGAAAATATATAATTTTGTTTGAAAGCAATGTCTCCCTTTAAATTGAAAAGGAGACTAAGTGAGTTGGGAGTGAACCCACAAAAAATCTAGACTTGCTTCAGTTAGGTTATAGAATACAGTAATGACTAGGTGGAAGGTGAAATATGTAGGTTCAGGGACCTGATGGTCTCAACCAACTCATAATCTCAATATTGGTTATTCTAAACCAATCTGGGCCTGAATAGATATGCTTAAGTGATAACTGATGTTTGGTAGGATTTTGTGTGGCATGCTCACGGTGTTAACTGGATTGATTATGTCATCTTTGTTTAAGGCCTTGTTCATGACATCAACCACTAGTTTGCCAAACCCAGATCCATTTCCTTAGCGATTTCTTCAATGAATTGAATACTTTTTCATGGGCAAAACAACATTCACTCATAATCTTGAATGACGAAATTCAATGTTTTGGACTTGTTTAACACATGTCTCAGGCTGTTGACTTTTATTACTGAGATCGTGTTTATTCCTCCGTATTACCTAGGGATGTCAAGCAAATTGTGCGTATCAGTATTCCCTCCAGTTGGCGTCATGTCCCAGAGTGTGAAATATAGGCGCAGCCATTGACAATGACCTGTTCGATCAGTTGAAAGTGGAAAAAGCTCCCATAATGCTCCTCAGAGATGATTCTTTGTCGAATATTTTGCAAAGTAATGATCTTCCAAGGCATGATTTGATTTCAATTGTGGCCTGCCTTATTGGGGGTTTGGCAATCATTGGAATGAAAGTGGGAAATCACGAGAGGCTATTCTTGTTCCTAGTATCATAAAGTGTTTGATATAAATGACACTGACACTGCGTTTGTGTTTACGGATGTCGTTTAGTTTCTCGTGGTCAATAACTTTGAATGAGAACTGACATACAATGTTTAGATGTTATTTTTTATTGATTGTATTTTTCTGAGAGGAAACTTGTTAACAATATTTTTACATATGTTGTCAGATTCAGATTTACATGTATCTCTCGTTCTGATTTTCTGACATGCACATAAGGGAGTGTGTGCGTGTGTGAGCATGCACATGTGTGTAAGTGTGATAGAGAGAGTGTGTGTGAATGCACACGTGTGTGTTTTTAATAGGTGTAGTTCCTCATCATCAGGACTTTGATTAAGTCCTAATTTCAAGACAGTCAATTTAAGAAGCACATATATAAGAATACAATAAATGTATCTCTCATTCTTTGTTTCTGACATGAACATAAGGGACTGTGTGTATATGTGTGTGAGAGAGAGAGAGTGTGTGTGTGTGTGTGTGTGTGTGTGTTTAAAAGGTGTAGTTCCTCATCTTAAAGACTTTGATGAAGATAACATGCAGTTTGCTTTTCATCTGATTAACCAAACTTTATTAGATTTTCTATTTTGAAACTTAAAAACCGATCTGATGAAACCTTACAGGCTCGTTCTTTGACAATCCATACACAATCATGTGTAAACCTTCAATGCAGGAATATCTCAGAGAAGTTTTAACTCGAGGCTATTCAAGGCAGCAATCAAAGTCCTGATTTCAAGATGGTCAATTTAAGAAAGCACATATATATCAAAAAAGAATTTGGGATCCAGAAAAAAATTAAATGTATTAAATACCATTCATTTTAAGAAATTTCTTCTGAATTCCATGTGTGAAAAGAGAGAATTTAAAGGTTTACTCAACAATTTTCATCTTTTGAAGTTGGTGATCAAATGATTGTATTCGAGTGATCTCAAATTGCGTAGAGTGACATTAGAACTGTGATGGTCTTCTGAGAGAGATAATCTCATATGTGGCTTCTAAACCGTTGGTGTACTGGAGTACTTCCATCCAGTAATTTGGGGAATTGAATTGAATGCCATTGAGTCCAAGATAGTATGGATGGACTTTTTCTGTGCGCTTGTGATTTGTTTGGAAAAAAACATGTCTATTTTTTTACAGCTTGATGTTGTGATCAATGTCAAGGGGAGTGAAATGTATTTGGTAGGAATCCATGTTTCTTTAAAGAAAGATAGATTATAGGCCTTCATGCTGGGAATTGTTGGCTCTGAACTGCTGTTCTCATCCAATAACATCAGTAGAAGACGAGGAACGATTGTGGTCAGGTAGCCTAGTAGTTAAAGTGATTGCTGAAGTTCTGTGTTCCATCCCCATCGATTCTGTCTATCAGACCTTAGAGGTTAAATTACACAACAAATCTTACTCAGGTCTGGAAACATTTCTCAAGTTTAGATTCTTCATTTTACCAACGATTAAGCATTGCCCTCAGCTTCATTTGAATGCTATTTTCAATTTTGAAGGTATATAGTTATATTTTGAGAAGATAACAGAATGTTAATCTGCTTTTCTGCACAACATTTTTTTTTATCCAATAAAAGGATAACTAAATGTTATTCTGCATTTCTGCACAATGTTTTTCTGTTATCCAATTTTACTGTTATGCTAAAACTGGTGAAGGTAAAAGATTAAAGGAGTTCTACATTATTTCAGGTAGGTCATGAAAAGTGTACAATTCACAGAACATGATCTATAAATATGGTCACCCCTATAGCATTATGGTTACTGGGTGAAATAATGATGATTAAATATCTTTATTCATTTCATAATAAATGTTCAAATAATAAGATGTGGTCGTTTTGAAGGGTTTCAGTTGTACTGACTACATTGTGTAGACATATACTCCCCAACAAGTATATTCAGATATGTCATTCTATTCAAATATTCACTTGACATATTATGAAAATCAGTTTTCTCTGTCATTCAAAACAATATCTGTTTCAAAGGTAGAACTGTATATTTCTCAAATTTCTATCTAATGGCACTATATTCAACTTTGGTTTCATCTTGATTCCTGCTCTAACCTTTCACAGAGTAAAGGCATGATACTACAGTCATGTGTGTAGCCTTGCCCCAAGGCTGTACTGAATGCTGAGCAAATTGATGTGTAGTACTTCCATTCCTATTTAGAGGCAAGTCTAGATAAGGGGACAGGACACCAGTCTGTTTCTTTTAGAAATTTATTACCAATGAGACCTGTGCAAGTCTATCATTTGTGTCAAAAAGCCGTAAGACAAGAGGAAGAATATTTTCTAAGAGGAAGAAAGAAGACTGAACATAAGATCAAGAAACAAAAATGGATAATTTTCATAAATGGCTGAAATAATGTCAAGCCTATGATATTTTATTGGTTGTTTTAAGAACTGTTAGTGTAAAATTCATCGCAGGTGACTGAATATTTTTAAAATTTCCACTTCCTTGATTGTAGTACTGTTCTTTTTGGATGAAGACAAAGAAGTTTCAACATTGCAAGAGGCCAAAGGAAAATTTTAAATTGTGTCTGTAAAAAAGATATTGTAAATGCATTATTCACTTTTTATGAGTAGCTGTGATATATTCTTGTGGGGTATTTTTCATATCTCCTTATTCTAAAACAGAATCAACGATAATGAAATAGTTTTTGTCAAAGGTATGTTTTTTTCTTCTGAGTACTGTTGTGTTTTGTCTTGGACCTGTAAATCAAACTTATATTTCGATTGTAAAGCCAGTGTTATCTGTGAAAATATAACCAGGTATATTTCATATCTTTTTCTCTGTTCTGCTCAACAATGAGAGTAATTAGAGACTGAAAACATTGTTTTCACCAGGATTTAGTTGACAGTATATTCCTTTTCCTTATATCTATCAATATCAATATGTAATTAAAAACATTTACGTTTTCCTCATTTTCATGTTCTTGTTTAGGAATATTTGGAAATACGGTTTTACGTTTTTAACTAGCATAGCCTCATTGGCTCTGTATTAGAGGAAATTCATTCTATAAAGAGGGCACAGTGTTTGATCGCATTTGTATGCCTAGACTAATCACAGGACCATCTTCAGAATTTATTTAAGGTCAAAGAATTATGCACTTCTGCGTGGATAATAGTATGTCTGCAATGTGATTTGAGCCACATGGCGGGTTTGGGACAGTTTGCTTGTCTCGGTTTAAAGTGTCTCTTTTACATATATCGATCATGATGGTTCTTCACTGAAGAGGTTGTTACCCTTGGTGACTGCAGACTGGTCAGATATATCATGATGTTGTTTTATTTTACAGTTTAACAAAAATATGGCAAGTGGCTATTTGTTTGAAAGAGAGTATTTTTCTCGTTCATTTAACATGTAATTTGCCCAATTTACGAGTGAAACCTTTCCATTTTGTTTGAAAATTTGCATTTTGTATTCAAAACATTTTTGGTGATGTCAATGTTATGGATATATTCATGCCTTATAATGGTGAATATTGTTTAAATTGCTTAAATGTGTTAAGTGCATGGACTATGTATTATTAAGCATTGGGTGAAACGTTAATCTAACAGGGTGTTTTGTTTTTCAAACAGAACAGAGTGAAATTCTTCAACTGTAATCCGTGCACCTGTAGATTATGAGAATACCATGACTGGTGACCATCTGGTTGTCAGAGGACACTATTTGTACAACACATTTGAACTTCTGTCGGTGGAGTCTCCTCCCAATCTGTCAAAAGAAAAATGATAGGCTGAAGCTAATTAATGAGGTTAAAGAAACCTTACACAGCTCCATTGTGCTAACAATTAATTTTCTCCAGAAGCTTTTGAGACTGAGCTAATAGTTCATTCATCTTTGTCAGCAAGACTTTAGGAGTTTTTAGATCTTTCCACAGTTCTCTTCCTGATCTGGTAAGCTGTTGACTAATGATAGGATGATCTGTCAACATTGTTTAGGAATTCTATGCTACCATCAAAGCCCAGACCTGTTTGCCGAATTTCAGTTTCTGCATTGAAATTCTCACCTCAGGATCCTTTGTAGACAAGATTCAAAGACTATTTCTGAACAGTTCCAGGGACATTTGGACTGTGAGCTATGTCTTGTACCTATGTCGGAGACATGGTGTTGTGGGAACATCATTCAAGTTTAACCATAAAGTCATACATTTTAAACACTTCTAACACAAGGACAATGGGAGTCAGCCTTTCTGTCTGCTTTCATTGATGGGATACAGCTAAAAGCTTGATTTTTGTACACAGCTTTCCATTTCTTGGAATTATTAACTGATAGACAAGGGAATATATACTTTAACTTGATATATTGCTCTATATCAATCTTAATGTTTCATGTTCAAGGTAGGTCGTGTGATAGATACTGCCAGGTCTTAGACATAATGGACAAGATTAGATTACCAGATGTCTGGGAAAAGTAAAGTTGCAGGGAAAAATCCCCGGATATTGTGTTGGGTATAGGATAGACACAGGCTATAGCTGCATATTGTAGTTGTTATTCCCAATGGGAATTGTGTCTCAGACAAGATTCAAAGAAATTCTTCTCAGAAGAAATGATTGGTTGCTAACACTATGTGGTTTGAACTCGTGAAGATTTGGTTTGAATTGGTCTTATCCAGGTTAGGATTCAGCTTGTCCATGCTTGTCGTAAGAAGCTACTAACAGGATCAGGTGGTCAGGCTCACTGACTTGGATGACACATATCATTATATC
>VKKT01004102.1:23170-33412 GCA_008038995.1 Haliotis laevigata | reverse complement strand
TGAGAATGTACGTTGTGTGACACTTAAATAGAAAAAAATCTTCTTTCTTCTTCTTCTTTCTACTCTTTTAAATGCTGCTCAAAAGAAGTTAGGGATGTAAATAAGTTAATCTGTCATGGAATAACAGATTGACTGTAACAATGTGAACAAGATGAGGTAATCCTAAACCTAGTGTCAGTAAAGTATGTAAAAAAGAATTTTTCAACATTTGTGATTTGATTTTTAAGATTGTTTGCAGCCACACAAAAGATTTCTTTCTCACCCATTTAAGTTACAATTATGGTGACTGTAATCTTGATATACTAACAATCCATTAAGATAGGTGAAGAAATCATAGAAGTATCAGCTCATGATATACTAGGTTCCCGTGCGGAGTCTGTTTGCCAACCCTGATTGCTTTATCAAGTTTATATCGGCAGCTTGGTGACATTTTCTTTCCGATATAATGCAATCTGTGACCGATAAGTGCATGAATCTTGCCTATGCTGTTATGTCAACATAGAAACCGACTAGGTAATGATTGGCAGGCTCTTTTAAAGATTAGGAGGTAATTATCTATCACTTATCCTAACTTTTGATAAATGTATCAGGGTTTCATATACATATCATGTTGTCTTACTCTTTGGTTATTTACTCTACCTTTGATCTGACAACTGCAGCAGCGTGTTAAATTGTTATTACATAGGAAACATGGACGATCACTTTCACCGGGGAAATTGTTTATTTTGATATGAACAAGCGAGGCTGTCAGAAGTGTGATGAAGTGGTGATATTGACAATGGAGCACAGGTCAGGATTCTGGCACATCTGACACTTCTTCCACTAGGTTTCGGCTCAGTATCACCTTATTCATTTAAAAAAATATTTTGCATATTTTTTGGAGTCGGGGAATATTTTATGCGACTTCGTGTTTTGCAGCTATTTCACATTGAGGATTTTCTCATGCTTGATATTTTGAAGTAATGGGGAAAATAGTGATGTTGAAGATCAAAAGAGTTTTACTCTGTGACTCTCCATCATTGTCTTTTTTATTCGTCCATTTTGGTTTTTTTCCTACTTTTGTACTTCTTTGTCTTTGATATCTCTTCACTCATTCACTTTCATTCATTCTTCTGTCTTTAGTTTTGTCTGAATTCTTAAGAATCGATTGGTTGGAAAAGTATTATGTTTCATTATAAATCAGAAAGAGTAAAATACTGAGCTGAAGACAAATTACAAGCACTTCTACGTTCTTTCATTGTTTCAGGGTTTATTTACCTATCTTTGGAATGTTTTTTAATGCGGTATATGATCCCAAGGCCAGTGCATTATGATGAGATTTGAAACCTATTTTCTTTAATCACACTTGAGCAAGACATTGATGACTACGGAGTCAAGCATGTTCTTCATGTGACATGCACTCAAAGGAATTCTTCAACTGCACCAAAATGCCATTCTCATATACCGCCTTGTAGCATCACTGGTTTACAAGATAGACAATTCTGACATTAAATTGGATAAATGATTCTTGGGTTCTACGAGGATTCAAAGTTTATGAGTTAAATCTTGCAATGGACTCCCAGGAGTAATCAAGACTTGGAACTCCTTGAATACAGCCGAGTCAGAGGACGGTGTTAATATTAGTAAATTCAAGATAGATAAATGGTAAGATTAAATGTTGAATGGTGCTGGTTCGGGCAACACTTGGAATGAGAAATGGGATTAAGTGTAGAGTCTAAAGGGATGGGTGGCTAGATAAATGAGGCCTATGCAAATCTTCCTTCTTTGGAAGCAATAACAATATACGTGGTTAAAGAGAACATTGTGGTGAGATCCTGGATACACAACTATAGAAGGGGCACTACTTGGGAGGGGAATCTGTCTGTGTCTCAAGTCTGGTGTCTAGAGTGTATTTTATTTTCTGGGTTTTGATACAGTGCAAGGGTCCTGAAACATGGTACGGTGCAAGTAACACAAATGTCCTTGAAGTTGTGGAATGAATTAAGATTGAAGGTATAAATTTATGAGTTTGTGTTTTTTCTTAGAGATCACTGTGGGGAGATTGTCTGTCTCACAGTCCCTGAACCACATTATTTTCCCCTCAGCACGTCCCGCCCTGCAATGCTAAAGACCTAAATGAAGCAAGCCTAGATTTCCTCAGTTCTGAATCACCCATCTCACTGGGACTCCTTTTCAATTTGAACCTGAATTATTTGTTTCTGTCAAAATTATATATATTCAGAGACTAAGTGTTAGTCTATGTGGGAGAGTGTCTAAAGTGTTTGAGATGACCGTGTCTGTCGGTGTAGTGGTGTGCAAAGACCTCATAGTGTGTCAACATGGATGTCTCGGTGGGCTTCAGCACAGTGAAATGTGGGTGTCTGAGGTGCATTGTGCTTCTTTGTGTGTGTGTGTGTGTGTGTGTGTGTGTGTGTGTNNTCTCTCTCTCTCTCTCTCTCTCTCTCTGTATTTGACACATTTTTGCGTAGTGTGTGTCTAGGTGTTTGTGTCTTCAGATGTGTTGCTGGGTAGCCTTGTGGTTAAAGTTGTTCGCTTGTCACAACGAAGACCCGGGTTCGATACCTCACATTGATACAATGTGTGAAGCCTATTTCTGGTATTCCCGCTGTCATATTGCTGTAATATTGCTAAAAGTGGCATTAAAACCCAACTCACTCACCCAGATGTGTCGCTGTCGGTTTCTTGATGTACTGAAGTGTAACTGTTGCCAGCAGATATCAGTGTTCAATCTTGTTTTGTCTGCTTATGTTAATATGAATGTGACCGTTAGGACCGTTATGGATCATCATGAATGTGTGTCTATATCTGACAGTGACCATCAAGAAACATGACTGGCCATTGTCCATGCCTGTTACAAACACACCCAACAAACACACCCCAGAACAGCCCCAGAAGCTACCAAACAGAGCAGTTCCTCTGTGTAATTACTGAACATGTATTTACGATGATAGAACGGAACAACTGTTCAAACACGGAGGCAGCTGATCTGAGCTATCACACTCAGACATAGACTAGACGTAGGCTTCAGCAACTCATCATCCTGAACACAAACTGCATCACGACATCATAAGATATATAATACAATGCCCAAAGGCGTATAAGACGGTATCGATACGCTGAACAGACATAAGCAGGAATAGGTAACATGTGTATGTATAGTATGTGAAGGGCCGTTTGGAGTCTAGGTTGGTATTGATAGCTGAATTATTGATTAGGTTCCAGGATGTTGATTAAAGAAAACAGAAGGTGGTGCAGGGTGATTAGTTGAGGCAGTAGAGATCAACAGCAGGGGGTGGCCAACGTGTTGTGGGGGTGAAGATGGTTTACTGAAAGTAGTCAGGGTGTTGTGGAGATGAAGGTGGCTGGAATTAAAATGTTGTGGGGATGTTGTTTGGGTGAAGATGGTTTACTGAAAGTAGTCAGGGTGTTGTGGAGATGAAGGTGGCTGGAATTAAAATGTTGTGGAGATGTTGTTTGGGTGAAGATGGTTTACTGAAAGTGGAAGGAGTGTTGTGGAGATGAAGGTGGCTGGAATGTTGTGGGGATGTTGTGTGGGGTGAAGATGGTTTACTGAAAGTGGTGGGAGTGTTGTGGAGATGAAGGTGGCCGGGATGTTGTGGGGATGTTGTTTGGGGCGAAGATGGTTTGCTGAAAGTGGCAGGAGTGTTGTGGAGATCAAGGTGGCTGGGAATGTTCTGGGAGTGCAAGTGGTCGGAGCGTTGTGGAGGTAAAGATAGTTGACATGTTTTTAGGGTAAAGTTGTTGGGCAGTTGTTGGAATAAAGGTGTCATCTAATAGCACTTAGACTCTGAAAAACATAGTAAAGTTGCGTTCTGTACCTAAATGAAACAGTAACACTGTGGATGTTACAAATTAGTTATTGTCAAGGAGACTTTAATACAATGTATAGTCCCACGGGGTTTAGTGTTGCAAGGTCCAGCAGGATGAAATGATGACACCAGGTGTCAAGGTGGGTGTGGGTGAGAACATATACAGACAGGGGAATGGCCAGATTGAGGCCTAACAGGTACACTTTCAGAAAATATCTTTCCTTCAAGATAGAAGGTCTCTGTTGAAAGGTAGGAAGATGCTCCTGATAAAATGATTTCAAGCATGACTTTCACCTAAGGCATGCAGACATACTCAACAGTTCACGACCACCAGGTGTCATTACTGTAACTTTACAGCTACCTCTGTTGAAATGTCAGTTCCATTTTGTTTACCCGTGTGATTTTTCTGATGACAGTCGTGAGACTACCTGTGGCATTCTTAATTAGGATACATACTGTACAAAAAAATTTAGGATCATGAATATTTTTTAGGATATTTTTTGTGAAATTGTGTGTCATTTTTATAAAGTGCTTTTTGTTCAATGTGTATGTTTTAAGGATGAAACTAAGGAGGGTTTACATGACTTAATGGACTTTTCAAAATGGGCAAAGATCATGGAATGAATGGGCCATAGAAAAAGGGATTAGCGATCCTTCAGAAAAAGATAAAAACACAGTTCATGTATGCATGTATAAGGTCATAGAGGATGTCATGGATGAATAAGTGGAGATGATGTGATTCCTGAGTGGACTGTGCCAAAATTAAAAACATACAAAACTACTAATTGATTTTCTATGGATTCTTTGAAGATACCATCAGTGTAGATGGATTAAACAGTAAAGAAGATAGGAGGCTGATTTGAAAGCAGCAGGGTGGAATGTGGGTAGGGATGGGGGTGAAAATAGGGGTGGGGTCAAAGAGGGTGGTGTACCATGGGGTCAGGATGACCCCCCTTCATCAAAGCAGGAGCAAGGCAGCAGGGAAAATGGGGATGCAGGAGCACAGAATTCCTATTGAATCCCCTCCGTGGGATGCTGGTAGGGGGTGATTCAGAGCTAGATATCAATGCGAGACTCTTCAACTTGTTACTTGAAATCTGCAAGCTACAAACAAAGAGTAGCTCTCTGTTTATTTGTGGACAGTGTTTAAGGGCAGGGTATCATGTTTTAACACATGGAGGTGTGCTTTGAACATATGGCCGACAACTGAGTGAACCTGGCCGTTATCTCTCTGTTGCTCCAGAGGAACAATACAGGTTTATACACCAAGGGGTTGTCTTGATAGTAGAAACTTCAAACACTGGAATTCTATGACTTTTGTCAGGACTGGATCTCTGTGAGGTTGATCCTAGACTAATGGTGGTCATGAACTTACTGGACACTACTTACTGGACACTACTTTATGGATTTCTTAATAATTCATGGATGCTTGAAGGTTTATCTGATTTGAAAGTAACTTTTCTGTGAATTGGTACCACATTAGAAATTCATAGAAATACAAGAATGTGTTTTTTTGGAAGGTGCCGTCATGGTTTCGGTAATAGCAGGTAAGTTATGTTGATCTTTCATTTTTGAAGGGTAATTTCACAATATATGATAAGAGAAAAATTCTGATATTTGGTATATTTTGGGTTCGAGATTTTAGACAGCATAATTGAAGTAATTTGAAATTAGGTGATAAAAAGTTAGGCTGAATCTAGGATAAGAGAGAGAAAAGCCTCAGTTGAACAGACAAAGTGAGGATTTTACACATATAGAATTGTTCTAACCTGTTGCTGTAAGTTCAAAACGGTTATACTTTTTGAAAAACTTTTAAAGTCTTTGTTCTGGTTTTTAAAATACCTCTGATATCAGTGTCAGAAACAGGTAGAAGTCAACATTCATCAGGAATTAATACTGACAAAGATATTCAAAATCTCAACAGCAAAACTAACGGAACTAACAGCTATTGTCAACACCTGTTACTGTTCACCTGTGCATGTTAATTATCAGCAATCTACAGGTGAAACACAAAATACCTTACAAGTGTGGCAGTATGCACTAATTTTGGACACTGAAAGAAAACCATGGGCACGATCACAGTCAATCTTATTTCCCCTAAAGCTCTGAGTGAAAGGTGAGATCCATGATTTTATCTCGACCTTGCTAATTTTTGTGTAAGCACTCCTTTGAGTTACGCTGTTTACCTTCAGGTGCTCTAACGAGTTTGCTGAGCAGATACGACAACAGCACACTTTGCACTTACCTGTCGAAATGTTGGTCAGCTGAAGGGTCAGCTACTGTATGAGAGGGTCTTGACTTCAACATAAAACTAACCATGATCATTTGACTGAAGGACGCTGTGAATTATATTTGTATTAGGTTACTCCCAACTGAGAGAGAGACATTTAAGTGGCTTTTTGGCAGTATTTCAACAATACACAAGCAGGGGTGCTAAGTTAACATTGACATATACACAGACTTAAACTAAATTTATTATGCATATTGTGTAAAATATATTGTAAGTTCTGTGTAAAATACAAGCCATATAAAAGTAAACAGCTGTGAGGTTTAAATGATACATGATAATCAGATTCATACCAACATATACAAGTAAGAAAAGAAACAAAATATGAATATGAAAATAACTGCTAATACTTTGACCAAAGAAAATTCCTAAAACACAATCATTTATGGGGAAACCTTACATATATTATGAAGATTCAAAATTTGGAAGTAGTTATTCCATAATTAAAAGTTCATTTTTGGAATAGAATTTTTATTGTTCTACTTGAAAGCACATTTACAGACTCATTCTGAAGAGGAACATCATGATATCTGCTAAGACTTGCGTTATGTGAGCAAACAGGCCAGAGTAAAGGTAATCAAGCAAATGATACCGCCATTACTATGTGATGAATCTCAGTACGGTATTATTATCACTGCAGATGAAAGCATCATCTTCATCCAATAGTGAATACCAAGATGAACTTATTACCACACGAATGACTGCCATCTACCTTGTTTTATGATGATTGAAAGAAGAGAGGATACTATTGTCTGCCAAAGCCATCATGGTTGACGTGTGATGATGAAGATTACAGCGAATAATCTTGAAAATATTGTAGTGATTTGAAGACCATAATGTGTCTCTGTTTTGAGAAGGATCAGCTGCTGACATATTCAAATGTATGGCAAGGACAAACTACCACAAGAAATCTTGAAGGATTCTTGGTGTGTCAGATACATTGAGGGATCCCTGTGAAAATCTGAGTAAGAATTGGTTTTCAGGAATGAATGCTTGTCCTCAGAGGCAACTAATGGGATCGGGTGGTCAAACTCGCTGACTTGGTTGACACATGTCATCGTATCCCAATTGCGAAGATCGATACTCATGCTGTTGATCATTGGATCCTTTGGTCCAGACCTGATTATTTACTGACTGCCGCCATATAGCTGGAAAATTGTGGATTTAAACAACAAACAATGTTCAGGGAGAAAAGAATATTTTATTTATATGGCGCAAAGTGAGTGAGTGAGTGAGTATGTTTTTGCTGTTTTAGCAATATTTCAGCAATATCACAGTGGGGAGACAAGAAATGGTCTTCACAAATTGTACCCATGTGGGAATCAAACCCAGGCCTTTGGCATGATGAGTGAACACTTTAACAACACGGCTACCCACTGTTCCCATATTACATAGGACGCACAATGAATAGAAAGGGCTAAACATAAAGGGCTATTAGGTACAGATGAGTTGAACCAACGAAGTAAAATACATAGAAGAATCTAGTCTAAATGTTTTATGCATTTTGAAAGCCACAAATATCAGCATTAGCTATATGAAATGTTGATGACTAACCACTGACGGAAGGTGTGAGGATATTTCTTGCAGGGAATGACAAGCTGAATAGTGTGTAAGGGTGACAGAGAATACACGTTTAGCATCTTGATGCTTTTTCTCCTGGTCTGTTTTTGACAGGGGAGGCCTGTATGAAAGCCCTGGTGTGTCTTGCACAGACTTGATGGTAATTAGTGCTGTTTTATTGACAAAGCCACACCAGCCCCTTGTCTGTTGTTATTTAGCCTGATTACTTTGGCTTGCTGATTAAAGATGCACCACTTCCAACTAGTGTGACTTTCGTCTGGTTAGTGCTAGTGGTCAGCAGTTCTTGGGAATGAGTGTGTCCCTGATGGAGCTTGTCGTCTACAGCAATCCCTGGAAGCTCTCCTTTAAACCTTGCTGTTGAAGGGTGTTTGCAACATCAAAGGATCTTGATGGTCTGTTTCACTGCAATGCTCGCAAAGATGAGGTCACTTAAAGTCAACGCTAACATGCTTGATATTAATGTCAGAAGATATATGCAAATGGCTCTGTTTGAGTACAAATATGATGATTTGTCATTTGTTTTGGAAAATATCAAAGCACCATATCAGATTTGTCCAGAAAATGGTATTGATCCCCTGGTTATGGGTTTGACATATTCTTGTGAAGAAAGTTTATTATTTGATTTGTAGAGATTGATCTTGATGCACAATGTCCTTACTAATAAAAGGATTAATTTTAGCTGTTTTTAGCTGTGATTCCACTTTTGTTTATTACAAAAGTTAATAGTAACGTTTGTGAGTTTGTTCCAAATGGCATAGAAGTACTCACTCATTGTTTCAAGAACGTCTGTAATAAAAGATTAGAACTCCCGTCTTTAACCTTTAAAGTTAAACTTGCATCAAGGGTCAAGGTCATCTGAACAAGACAAACCACCAGGGATGATGGCACTCTTGACAAGTGATGGATTCACAAGAGGGCTTGAACAGTTTCTTAGTTGTTACTTAATATGTTTTAAAGTGTAATGGCATCTTGATCCAACTAGACAGGTCCATGTTTAGTAATAGCTGTCCCAGGTCACAAACTTTTCAATTCAGAGGTGTGTGTAGATTTGAAATGACAATAATTCACTTAAATGTTGCATGAGACTTTATCCGATGGGCATAAATTTTCCAAGGTTTGACTTAAATTGAGAATTAATGAAGCTTGCTAAGCTGTTTTTGAAAGAAAGCTTGTGGTCAGACTGAACTGTGTTGGCCTGAGTGACCATAATAGCTTGCCCTTGTACCTTTAAATTGCCTTACAAAAGGAAGTGAGGCTACCAATGGGTCAGTCTAGCTGGCAAATTTCAGTTTTATTGAATGCTGTATAGATTTTCTTTGAGATACATTGAAATAGCAAACTAAATGTAACATGTTGAAATCTTTTATCTTAATTTAGTGATGTTTTCATTAGTTGAATAGTGAGAAAGAGATTGAGTGAAGTATGTATCCATTGTAACTGTAAATTTGAATTCTTAAAACGATGACATCTTACCTCCCCCTTGTTGGGCCTCACTGAGAAGGTGGGATTCTGTAGCTTAGATAATGAGAGGGATGAACTGAGAAGTGTCACAGACAGTTGGCAAAATTATCAGGGGGAGGTAATTTGGTATCATGCTGATAACCTCGGGTGATAATTACTACGTTCGGGAAGACACAATACTTTCTCGTAAATAGTCTCATAATTCACAAGAACTCAAATCCTCGGTATACTATTCAGGATTGTCGATAATTGTTCGCAGTGTTTTCGCAACGACCATGAAAGTTTATCTAACCTTAAAGGGATTACAGAATACAGGGTAAACAGTAATTAAGGTGATATAGCCTTTGGTATTGGCTGGTTTCAGGCTGAAAGTCTCTGATTCATCGACGTTTGACACTCTGCAAGTCAAACTTGGGGGATAGCTGACTCTCCAAACCTTTGAAAGTAATTACATTTTCCTAAATAATATATGGAACATCAGGGGCAATTTGTCACAGGATCAATGTTAATGACAAGTAATTGACAACATTTTTTCTTTTTCAGAGAGCGTTCTAAACAATTTGATATCATTTTTTCCCATGAGCATGATAAAACCTTGTAGGATGTTAAGGTTGAACGGAGCCTATTATTTTCAGAAATTTGAAGCGTTTGGAGATTTCGTCTGTCGTCATTATTTCAGGAAGTGTATCACAATGTCATAACCACGGAAACAAGCACTTAATTCTTTTTGCTTCATGACAGACTAGATCCTTGGAGGTATTTGGCTGAAGGTTTGGTTCGAAACCAGAGAGTTTCATTCCGATTGAAGGTGATTGGGAAAACGGTTGAATGTATCATGAAAAAAATAGATAATCAATTTGTTCAAGACGTATTTACCATTTCATGAAACTTGTACTTTGTATGTATTACTCTCTGAAGACCTTCATGTTATTGACACCTCCCTGAAGGAATTACCGTTTTGCAATCTTAAAGTGATAACATGGCAGAATAGCCCAAGCATCCCTAGTGCCTCATGCTTGACATACTGACTGACTGAGTTTGGTTTTACGCCGCTTTTAGCAATATTCCAGCTACATCATGGCG
>VKKT01004102.1:0-15203 GCA_008038995.1 Haliotis laevigata | reverse complement strand
CCATATAGCTGGAATATTGCTGAGTGCGACGTAAAACTAAACTCACTCGCTCACTACAGCAACTACAATTAAAATGAAGTGTTTTAAAGACAGAAAACTTGCTACTGAAGTATTGCATCCAGAAACAGTTTGTTGATGTTATTTGGGTCTCCATTTCACAGTCTTGAATTACACATATTCATTCTTCAAAAAGCTAACTCTTTAATAATGTAATCGTTGGGAGGAGTTGGACAAGGCTTGCCAGAACTTTCCATGTTTCATTGGGTATTTTATGAATTGGCTCCCTGAAATTTTTGTGTGTATTGCATTACAGTGTGTCGTAAACAAGTTTGTAATATTTTACTTGTTTCAAATTGGCATTGTTGTGTAATGGATGATCAAGTTGGATGCAATTATAAGTTAAAAAATATTCAAGCGATCGGCATTTCTGAAATAATTCATACACCATTGTAGGATGTTTTGGGAAACAAATGAAGTGTTGGAGGAGATAGATATCATTAACTAATATACAAAAGTGATGTTTATGTCCGGAGCTCCAGAATAAGACATTTGGAATGCTGAAACAGGGGGACATAAATTATTTGAGCTACAGCTGTAAGTGTTACAGAAAACCATAACACTAATTGAAAGTGACAAAAATGAAAAATGACCACATTTCAAACACAGGAAACACAAGGACTACATGACTCTCAACATCCTCAGGGGCCAATCAATTTAGGGTGTCAAAATATGATGCAAGGTGTTGCAGTAACCTCCCTTGATAATAGGAAGTTCCCCGAATGGCCATTGACAGAGACCTGATAAATTATGACACACCACACCAAATGAACATCCCCTAAATCCTATCAAAAGCATTTTACGCCAATCTGGGCATGGAGGGCCAAGAGGCATCCTCAGCAAATCTAAGATCGCTTCAGCTGACTGTGACCCCAGGCATGGTCGCTCAGGTGGAAAAAGCTTCCTGATTTTAGTATCAGGTGTAGGGCTTGACTTAGGAGAGCATCATTTGGATTCTAACTGTGAGCGACTGTTTGCTTCTTTAATCTACTGTCACATGAGTGGATTTTGAAGTTGTTCTGTGTTATGGGAGGATTTTTTACTTGATTCGTACAAGGTATGTTGTGTATTGAAACTTTGATGCTGTGAATTGGAATCAAATGGATTTAATGTTGTGGAATATTTTTTAGGTTTTCGGTTCAGATCGATTAGTAAAGTTTGAGATGGTATGAGCTGGATTAAAGTTCACTGCTGTAATTGTTTGGCTTTTGATTTCAATTACATTTTACATGATACCTTATACCTTATGCTTGACATATCAGAATTTGTTTGAGTGGCATTGTAGAAGTTGAGACGTACAATATAGAACAAGTCGCACTCACGAAATAAAGAAGTTGTTATCCATAAAACTTGTTCTATATCATATCAGAATTGTTGTGTAATTGCTTCCTGGGAGGTATGTTAAGCATGATAATTTTTCACAATTTCATTTATTACATGTATGCCAACATTTTAATTTATTTCATTGTCAGATTCAAACCTGACTGCGAGGTGAGAGTAGATCATATCAACTTACAAAATAGTTGCTGTTTTTGACAAAATCTTATGACTTTGCTTCTCTCTGTGTGTGAGCTAAAGCTCTGTATGAGATAGATTTCACTTTCAAACAAGAATGAGTGGCATAACACAGAGCTGAAGTAAATAACGTGGCACAAATGACAGTTTAAGAATGCATTCTTGTGTATGAACAATTACAAAACAGGCATTCTGTCGATCAGTTTCTAAATGGATGAGAAGCGGAGCTAATCTTTAGGATATGACTTATTGTGTAATCCATTTGCAGTCATAGTGTTCACATTTTTGTACCAATTCCCCAAATTCTTTGCCTTCAGCTGAGATGCTATTATGAAATTGATTTGTTGTTTTGTGAAATAGACCTGCAGTGCCTTCTATTAGCAGACTGGTGTGAAAGCCTTAATGCTATGGTTGTTGTTTCAGCTGTTAGGGTAAGACAGACTACTATTCTGAGACATTTGTTTCGGTTTCACCAAACCACTTAGAGTATTTGTGTAGAACTTTGACTGTTAGAAGTTTCATGATTAGAATAAAAGTTAATTCAGACCCAATTGTAAATTTCAACCAGAACAGAATAAACAAAGAAATGTACCAGATTATTGTCTTAAATTTATTAACTGAAATGCATGTAATAGTAGACAGCACAGTTTTCAGAAAGCTTAATAATGTAAAAATTTCAACATTTACTTAATTATCTTCGCATGGTTTGAAGCCTGTAACAAATGTGTAAATGAATAGGTTTGACATCTATGTGTGAGATACTGCCAACATTGACATGTTGGTATGGAAACTGTATGTTTCAATTTTGTCTTAAATTGACATCTATTGTCTTTACTGAAGACATCAATGATTTGATAATTGAAGGAAGAAATGTGTTGTCTTAAGGAATTGTGGGCCAATGATTGACAGGTTGGTTGTGTATATCAACAAAGTTAAAGTCCGGAACTGACCTAATGTTGTGTTAATGGCTGACTGTTTGTTTGTCTGTCTAATTCCTTACACACAGTGTTAATCACTTTAAATTTGTTGCGTAAACAGTGGTTGTTTTCTGGGATAATTTGTCACTTTCTCCCTAAAGAAAAGACTGTCAGAATCTATCATGGCTGGCTCTGATCATTTTCAAACTTTTCACATTCTAATTGAGTGTGTTTGATGGAAGTTGACTTTGATTAAATTGAAAAGAAAAGTGATGTCCCCATAGAAAGAAATGTGCAACTTCTCAATAAGAAGCATTTTTATTGGGAATTGTCATGGCTCCTCGAAGAATTTTTAGCATTGTAATAGTAATAGTGACACTGGACTTCTTTAGAGAACATCATGAATATGAATCAGTGTTATAGATGAGAGCTTTATCGAGTGTTACTAGCATTCCCTTAATTCTTTTGTCAGTGTATTGATAACATTTTTAATATTTAGATATTTGGGTTACTTGTAATTCAAAATGCCCTGGTATTTTGGTGCAAGAAATTTCAGTTTTACAAATTATGATACAACATTGAATGGCTATAAAAGTGGTCTGAGTAATTTTCTCATCTATACAGGCCTACCAATCACCAACATTACATCAACTTGAATTTCACACAGCTTATCATGTGACCTACTATCAGCTGATGGTGATCAACATTCCCCTGTAATTGACAGGTGCTTGTTTCAGGGACATAGACATGGATCCCTAATCAGCTGATATGATCAGCTGCCAAACAAGCTTGTCTATGGCGATAATGTAGATAGTTATGGACAGTAAGGTGTCCTGTAACATGTCAGTGGCGAGGTGTACATGGTAACCAAGACACTTTCCGTGGCCAGCCTGGATACATGGAAATTTATAATACAACCACAGTAACTTTGGATTATCTTGGGGATTGCCATTGCTCAAGAGGTCCAGTGTTATCATATGAAATCTACATGGTGAGTGTTGTGGTCAAGGTTGGCCATTGCTCAAGAAGCCCAAAGTTATTGACATGAAACATGTAGATCCAGTTGTAGTCGAGGTTGGCAATCTTGACTTTTCAGATGCAAATTCATATTTATTGTGGCTTTCTGAGATCTGTTATTTTATGAGGTGCATTAATTTATTTTGTTTAATTAAGTAGAATTTTAGAGGCTGTAATGAGTGTTGTGGTCAAGGTTGGCCATTGCTCCAGATGTCCAATGTTATTCATTGAAACATATAGAACCAGTTGTAGTTGAGGTTGGCAAACTTGTCTTTTCCAGATGCAAATTATAATTTTTTAGGTTATTTATTGTTGCTATCTGATATCTTTTATGTTATGAGGTGTGTTAAATTATTTTTTAGACTTGTCATTTTAATTAAGTAGAATTTTAGAGGCTGTGGTATCAAATTCAAAATGTCATCACTGATTTTCAGTGATTGCTTTATAAATTTTTCACTGCTATTTTGTCTTTTACACTCAGTGGAATCTGCATGGTAGGTAATCAAGACCGGTTATGTTCTGGTGTGGAAGTTGTTCATCCATAAATTGTTATCCTTACTGCTCCAACTTCTAAATACCTCTCAAAGATGCTATATATCTAGCCCTAAAACCTTAAGAACCAAACAAAAGAAGTACCGGTATGTCTTCAGAAAAGTCTACAGCAATCCTGTACAATTTTCTTTCATCAGTGTGTTTCTCTGCTTCTTTATCTCAAGATACAAATAATCTATGCATTGAAAGGTTGTAAGAAAACACTTTCAATTGAAGCTAATTTTCTTAGTTTATTCACCTCAGTATCAGCAGTTATAATCTTCTGAATCACATCTTCTGAATCACATACTCCAAGGTTTAGAAGAAACTTAAAGTTCATTAACATAATTCACTCTGAGCTTAACCCACCAGTAGGTAGAGAATATACCTGGAGGGTTAGGTACCCTAGACTTGATCCTTGTTGGAAATACATGAGTAAATAACACTGGTAGGCATAACACATCCTGTTCTTTAACACCGTATGAATGGGGATTCGAAACCATTGTCATAGTACCTGAACTTCCTAAGAAAGAACAGAGTGCCCTTAAGAAAACTCATTTGTCTAATTATGTACAAACACATGATTCTCTTTATCAAGAGACAATGACCCTGCTTTCAAAAAATCTAAGTAACTGAAAGATTGCATTGATGAAAATCAAGTAGCCATGAAAATTGTATTAAGAAGCAAAGCAAACAGGTAATTTACCTGAGAAGACAATAGACAACGAGTGGAGGTTTACCTGTACAGGTGGGTTAAGTTAACAAGACTTTCGTTTTCACACCTTCCGACAGGTAGCTCTTTTCTTAATCACTGCGTGGTATAGGTAAGTTGTCTGTCAGTCTATTGTTTGTGTTGGGGACATGTACCCGTTACCTGTGGCTATTGTTTCGGGGATTTACCTGAGTTGGCTGATGAGGGGTGACAGGCTACCTGATTTTCTCACCTACTCCTAATTGATGCGGTATTTGATATAAGGATGAGTGTCAATAGGGATGGTGGTATAAGATGATTTGACACAGAAGCTGATGTATTAGTTTGTACCAGAGAACAGCAGAGAACAGAACCGAGTGATGAATCAAGGGCTATGATATATAATTTTGGTGTTACCATACATACAGGTAGGTGAATATATCAAGTATTGATATGGACAACATGCACAGAGATAGCTTTTAAATAATTTGTTTATGGATCATCAATATTTTATATGTTACACATGAGCCTTTGCATGAAGTTTAAGCAATTGGTTTTTGAATTAGGTAAATAAAATAGAATGTGAAGCTTGTCTTATTAATCTTGTTGAATTTGTCAAAATTGTCTATCATTTATAACTTGATAATGTTCTTTAACATGCAATGACAAAAAACGAGAATGTCTATTCAAGATGGTAACACATTCTTTGACGTGAACTGAAAACAAAAACGAAAACGCTTAATTTGGGATTGACACTATTTGGCAACACGATTTAAATCTGTATCGATTTTCTGACAAGACAATGCAATGAAGGATCCTAAGGCGGCATTATTTGTTATGTAAGAATTGATTATGTGGCACAAAATGCACTTGTCAATCTGAGGAATGGATGATCAATGCAAAAATTATGCAAGAAAGTTGTGAGTCAACTTGTCAGCAGGAAATAATTGCTTGGACATTGGTCAGCTGCCATTGTGGGGAATCTAAATCAATCGACCGTTGATACCCAGATGGCCATATTGATATCAAGGGACAATATGTTGATAATTATGAAAACATGCATCGATATGTGTCATAACCATGTTTGATGGAAGGACAGACTTCAATATATTTCTCATGTAGTGAATAGCTTAATGAAGTATGAATGTTTCAAATCGTTTGCATTCTACAATGCAATACTATTTTGAAGAAAATAATTCAGTTAATTCATTCATATATTATTGAATTATTCTTTATAGCATAGTTGAAAAACCAGCCTGAAAAATGTGTATCGGAATTAAATATTTTCATGCTTTTAATAACATTAAACTTTCTTTTTATTTCCCTTATACTATAAATGATGAAATTTAGAAAAATCAATGGTAAACTGTTTAAAGTGTCATGTTTCGTTGTTTGAAGGTTTTTTATCATGCCATTCGGAAATACGCAAATCAATTCAATACATTTATCGTTTATGTCAGGAAAGATGTTTGTTAATGATTCACATGAATACGATGTTTGATTTTCGATATGCTTGATCGTGACCTCATAACTTGTAACTCATAAATCATGACAAAAATAACATGTTCGCATCACATGTATTATATTTCTGTTTATTGTCATTACAGGACAAAATCAGTGACACATTAAATCAATGGTTTAGTTAAAAACAACGCTTGTATCTAGATGTCTGTCCAATCATAAGGAGTGTTGAAAAATGTTTTATTGCGTTCCTTTTGCTTTTGCGAAATTGTACAGTTTCTCACATATACTAAACAAAATGTTTTATCACACCACTTTCCAAAGTAATTTTTAGTAAAAACATATGTATACACTCTGTTCATAACAATATATTATTATCACTGAATAAAATGACCCAAACAACTTCTAAATACGATAATTTTCTTGAAAGTGTAATTATCTGGCAATCATGGAAAATTGAGTTACTTAGTTTTATCTGATCACAGTAATTTCGTGCAGAGCAAGTGATTTGTAAGTAATAATCATAAAAGAATTTGATATGAGTTTCTGTGTAATGTAATCACTACACCCTTCACTATGGAATTGCAAGAACATGTTATACAAGGTCTCATGATCTTTAGCCAGCAGTAGAAATCACGGCTTGAGTGTTCACGTTAAGTATTCATACCCACAATCCTCTGTTTATTATTGATAAGTCTGGAGATCGTGGATCCAACAAGTTTGTGTCAAATTTCAGAGAAAATCTATGAAATTGTCAGGTATAACATTTCTTCAGTTTGACTTATTCTTGTTTTACATGTATATTTAATTGGGATCTTTTACAAGCTATTTGAAACGATCAGTCAGTGATAATTCTATCTCCCGTACTTTGACTCTTGCTGTTTAAAAAATCATAGGATGGTTCAATGTTCTCAAGAGTTGCCGCATTGTCATATTTCTTTAAATCTTTCGGGAAAAGATAAATGTGTAATAACTTTTCTTGTCAATGTTTGAAAAGGTTTTGTTAAATAATCATGGTACATTGTATATTGGCATTCTCTTGAAGAGTACGAGAAGAATTGAAACTGGAAGACTGACCTTCTTGTGCGATATACAATTGAAAAATATTTGATGAGTATTGCTTTGAGAATCTGATGGTATGCGAGGGTAATGGTATCTGTAGGTAAGGGGTGTCATTTCATGCTCACTATAGAATTTCAAACAAAGGTGACCAGTGCAAAGAATCTTGGTTTCACACTGGACAATTTAGCTTGATTTAGGGCTTCCCAAATTCCTCCTTTGTCATTAAAGAGACAAGTCAAGCTGGGATGTGTAAGAATAAGGGCTTGAGAGAATTGTTATTGAAAATTATATCCCTGCTCAAATCAAGAAGGATTGGCAGGGCTTTTTCTTCGTGTTGGTTTTCAAGGAGTGAAGGTCTCCTTTTACAAGTGTGTGAGTCGGGAACCGTAATTTTTGTGTTCATGAAGCGAAAAATGTTTATGTTGGTGTGATTGCACTGACTTAAGAAAGTTTATGAGTGGAAGTAGGTGAAAGATTGTAATCGATTTCACAAAAGTCAACCATCTACCTGTCAGATTAGTCTTGACACAGTGTGTCCTCATGCAGAGTAATTGATGAAAATTGCTTTAAATTGCATCAGAGAAGCCTCAGTGTGTGAGTCTATCACTGTTTATCACGGAAAGTTTACAGACGTGTGTACAAGCAGGGACAATTTCTCTTCTAAATAATTTATGTTCGAGGGGCTGTTATTACCAGTTTGGTTGTCCTCTTGGCTTCTTCAAAATCATACCAGGAGTATTATCATATAAATTCATCTGTGTGTCTTGAGACATGTGGTAAGTTTCAAACCAGACACTTACTGCATGGCTCCATTCTAAAATAGCCCTGGTTTGTGATATGGGCGGGATACCACCTCCTATATACTGGGTTTAACAAAAGTTATTGAATCTTGAAATTCCTCCACTCCTAGTCAACCAGACACGATTGTGAGTTTGTAAAAGTGGTATATTACCGGTCTCAGTCTCTTCTTCCCCCCACCCTAACCCCCACCCACCTGACAGACGGCTTTGTCTAATCTGTTCAGCTAATTCTTCCTGATTCTACAGATACTACCAGCTCAACTGAGGTATTATACCTCCAAATTTGTTTCCATATCATGCTTGTAACTGGTTCAGCAATCATTAAGTCTCGATAATTGCTGCCAGCTAAGCCTTCTCGTCTGTCCACTATTCATATCTTTAACACGTCTTACGACACTGAGCTTCGATAAGATTCATCGGCCTTTTTAAGAGGGCCTTGTAAAGATGTAGGTATAATGTCTACTCAAGGAGCAGGTATTGTGTATGGAGTCGCCTCCCTTAGCCCCCTGTGGTGTTGACCACCAGGCTGTCTTTGTGGTGACCGTCTGCTCCACCCACTCAAGTTGAACCTTTCACTGTGAGGACATCTTGAACATTTGTCGATGGCCAGATATTTTCGCAACCTCTGAACTGTAAGGGGGGTGACAGATTATCTCAGGAGTAAAGCTTATCTGACCCCTATGGGCTTTTGAACTTGGTCACACATAGAAAACCATACAACAAATTGTCCATTATTTTGTGGCCACAATTTAGGAGATTTAAAGGACTGATGGGCATCAGAGTAGACACATGTTGTGTACAAGGACTACTGTTAACACTCACATCACATGGTTGATAGATTTTGTTGTGGTTATTTTTTTCTGTGCAAATCCATTCTTTTCATGGACAGTACTACGGATGGAACAGTTTGTGCTTGAAACTTTGCGCATGTTCTGGGATGAGAGGTATGAGCAAATATTCAAACACTATTTACCACAAATAACAATGATTTTATTTAGTTACATATATTCTTCATAGCAAATATTTTTGTATTGTTTGGTTAAAAACCCAATAGAAAGCATATATTTCAACTCACCTTGTTGTTTGTGTAGGTTCTGGATTCTTTTCCCTAGCGGCAAAGAAATTCCTCTCAAAAAGGAATTTAACCAATGTATGCTTTTTCAACTGGACTTTGTTAAGGATCAAGGAAGTTAGCCTGGGAATTTCAATTTCATTACTGTAAGTGAAATTCAAAGTGATGGAAAATCAATACAGTGACCTTTGCAACCATTGTCTTGTGCCGACCGATGTATTTTGACATGAGAGTCCAAAGCATGTAAAAGCAGACACTTAAAATCACATTCTAACTGAGTGCTATTACAACAGTTTGCTGACTCTAATTAGGTCAAGGTGTGATAGGCAGGTGTTAATGATGTTCTAATTACTCTAATTAGGACAGACTGATGACTTGAGGTGTGACAACGTTTGTCATACCATTGTCTCAAACCTAATTGGGTACTAGTTAAAGAAAACACTACTCAACATGAATGACACAATTTGAAACTTAATTGCAATTGGACAGGTGAGTTGGGTTCTGATACAAAAATAAAGCAGTTGATCTATAAATAGACTAGACAGAAATATGTACTTATCCCCAAAATATTAAGATTGTTACATATATAATGAAAACAATATTTTCAATGTTATGTGTTCTTATGAATGTCTGTCAAAATGTAATTTAACAGTTTAGCTGTTATGAGTGATTATATCATTACAGGTAAACAATGTACAAGAAAGGAACCTAGTATTGTTTATTTCAAAAGCACACGGCACCATGGGTTAAGAATGTGTAACATTGTAGCTGAGAATGATTACTCCATTCGTCTCTGATAATATTACTTCATCAATTAGCAATGTCATTCTCACCACTTAACAGGTAGTCTACTTGCTAATTAATTGTCAAAGCCATCATGAAGTATCATTCAACCTGGACAGCAAGTCAGGTGACAGAAGCCATTTTCTCATCACTTTGATGTCGTTACAGGTAGCTAAACTAAACTGTTAAAACAACAAGGGCACGGTTTACCAGTCAGGGCAGATTAGGTCTTGAACACTTCTCACTTTCTCTGAAAGAGCTATTAATTGTTATGACAGTACTAAATGCCCCTCTTACACGAGCTGTTTGTTAAGAAAACATACTTGAAGTGGTCACTATATAATGTATTGTCTCTGAACCCCAAGTTTGAACAACAATAAGAGAGCAATAATGGCAGAGCCCGTTTATTGCGTTAGGCCAATCTAACACCAGTTCCCTATCGGCAGCCACGACTGTTAGAGGCGTAACGACAGGCTTGAGTGCTTTAAATCTCAGCTGTAAATATTGGGGTAGGACCGTGGGCTGTATCATTCATGGTGCGGGGGCATTTGTGAAGGCTTCTCTCTACATCCCTGGGACGATTTGGCAGAATTTGCTGGAGTTATTGCAATATATTTCAATGCTGCGATTCATTTGGCGTGTAAGACTTAAATTGCTGTACTGCATGAGGAGTTTTTTGTCAGCTGGGATTGATTTATACACTTTTTATTCATTTATGTGTGTGTAATTGTATTTATTCGTCCTTTTTGCCAGCTTGATCAAGTTTGAGATTTTGTCTGACCAAATTATTTGATCATGGGAGGATGCTGTATCTAGGCCTTGGTTCTGATGGGAGAAGGAAATTGGTTTACACTGAAAATGTTTTCCATTGTCTGATATAATTTTTTATCCATGTTCAAGCGTGTTTGTATCTGTGTTTGTCTGTAATAGTAATCTCTTTCTATCCTGGACATTTGACATTATACATGTACATATAATAATTTTCTGCCCTGTTTCAGTTATTACTTCAGAAAACTTTTTACATGCTGTTCTTGATTATAATTCAGTTTTCATTTGTTTTCAGATTCAACATTTTTAGATAACCACAGTGTGACAGACTGAATTTGAATGAAAGCGACAGACATAATGATCAACAACTTGCAGCATTCTTGACAACTTTTCCACATTACTTTTGAAGATATTTACCTGAAGTTAAAGCACCAAGCAACAAGATGGTTTCCATGGCAACACTTATTCCACTAGCTGTTCTACTTCCTGTCTTGTGCCCAGCTCAAGAGGTAGTGCTGTCCTACAGACTGAAAGAGGAGCAATCAGCAAATACCTTTGTCGGTAATGTGGCCCGAGACAGTTATTTGTATGGCAATGTTACAGAGAGTGTATTTCAGAGGCTAAAATTCAACTTCTTCTCTCAAGGGAACCCATCTTCCCGACTTTTTGAAATCGACGAAAAGAGCAGTACAATTCGGACGGCACAAGTAATCGACAGGGAATCACCTGATGTCTGCGAGGGCAAGCCCGAGTGTATTTTGAACCTAGACATTGCTGTGTATATCCGAGACGTGTCAAAAAATAGGTATGACCTCTATAAACTGATGCAGGCCAAGGTTGATTTAGTGGACATTAATGACAACAGACCTGAATTTCCCCAGGGTTCTGTCAGTCTCAGCTTACCAGAATCTGTTCCGGTTAATCATATGTTATTGGCAAGTGGTGCCATTGATAAGGATACTGGAGCCAAGAATTCAATTAAGAGCTATGAAATTATTCCTGTAAATGGGATGTTTGATCTCAAGGTACAACACAATTTTGGAACGTCTGATCTCGGGATTGTCGTCAAACATAGTCTAGACCGTGAGACCAAAGACTTCTTTCAAGTGACCATTGTAGCTAAAGATGGAGGCTACCCTCAGCGGACTGGATCTGTGTTGATTAATATTACCGTCACCGACGTCAACGACAACAGCCCTGCATTTATAGAGTCATCATATAACGTGACCGTCATCGAAAATGGCACACTCAATGCCACAATTCTCCAATTATCTGCAGTTGACCAGGACAAAGGAGCAAATGGCGAAATTTCATATCATTTGAGTTCACGAGCCTCTGACAAAGTTCGTAAGGCCCTTGCTATTGACCCCACATCCGGTAAGGTGTACACTATAGGCGATATTGATTATGAAGAGAATAAGCAATTCCAGTTCATGGTTGAGGCCAGGGATAAAGGATCGCCATCTCGGTCCTCGTTAGTACCTGTTGTTATTAATGTTATTGATAAAAACGATAACAAACCAGAAATAAACATTAACTTGTCCCCTGAAGGATCTGATATTTCAGAAGGAGCAGAAACAGGCAGGTTTATAGCTCATGTGTCTGTTACTGACAGAGATGATGGTAAAAATGGAGATTTTACTTGTGATATGAATGATGCCCACTTTTCCCTTGATAAGTTCAATGCAAACGTGAACAACGTGTACAAGATAAGTCTGAAAGAGAAACTGGACCATGAAAGCTCCCCAACACATAATGTTACCATCACCTGTAAAGACAAGGGAGATAACCCTCAGACAAACTCAACAAGCTTCCTAGTTAAGGTTCTTGATGAGAATGACAATGCACCAAAGTTTAATAATGTGCCAATTATTGGGAAAATTGTGGAAAATAACAAGCTTGGGATGGAGATTCTGCAAATAACTGCTAAAGACTGGGACAGCAAGGAGAACGGTAGAGTGACATATTCTTTAGATAGTGATGCAGGATCATTGTTTACCATTAACCCCGGGACTGGTTCTTTGCTTGCAACAGCACCATACGACAGAGAAACTGTGTCAAAGTATGAGTTTGGTGTGATAGCCACGGATCATGGTTCCCCACCAAAATCATCAACTGCCAAAGTCCTTATCCGGATTCTGGATCAGAATGACAAGCCACCCAGATTCACTGTGCCTGTTTTCCGAGGATATATTCTGGAAAATCAACCAATCAGAACACCAGTTCTGAATCTGACTGCCACGGATGAGGATGAAAAACCAAACATGAAGTTTGCATTTGGGCCAAACTCAGAGGTGAATAAGTGGTTTGCTATTGACGAAAATACTGGAAGAATCACAAGCAAGCGTTCATTTGATCGGGAAACTCAGAAAAAGTATAACTTCACTGTGATTGTACAAGATCCAATGATAACCAGTTTTCATGATACAGCTCATGTTACGATTCATGTCCGAGATGATAATGACAACATCCCTATCATCACCTACCCGACCAAGTCCAACAAGACCGTGCGTATTCCTTATGGAACCAAGGTTGGAACTATTGTCACGAAAGTAACTGCTAAAGACACGGATGACATTGACATCCAGTTCATCAGATTAACTTTTTCAATCGTATCTGGTAACAAAGGAAGTTTGTTTAATATAAACCGAATGAATGGTGAATTGGCAGTTTCTCGTGTGATGAAATCGTCAGATTTAGGATTTCATGGACTAAAAGTTGCTGTTAATGACCGTGGAACGAATTCAAAATCGGCAACTGCGACCTTGGACATTTTTGTTGTCGATGTTAACGGCACGGCTAGGAATGAAGGGCATTCAGAAGTACTTGAAAAGAATATGATGATTGTGATTATATTGATAGCAGTGACAGTTATATTAGCAATTGCGATTTTTGCAACGATATGCATGATTCGCAGAATTGACAGAGAGCGCCAGCAAAGAAGATCAGCTATGATTAAAACAGATGAGGACAAAACATTAACAGCAATTTCAAACAGAGACAGTTTTTTAGTCATAGCCAAAGACTCAAATGAAAATGATGATACAAAGTTAAAACGGAATAAAAAGGAAGTTAGTTTTACGTTTGAAGATGATCGAGATATACACAACATGAGCAATTCTTCTGGCCATGCGTCGATGTCAACGTTTGGAGTTCCGGCACCGACAGAACATTCCCAATCGGTAGGTATAATTAGTTGTAACATCGATTTGTCTGTAATTTTACAATTAGTCTCTGCTAACACCTGAGTCTAGTGCTCCCAGCTCCACTCTTCAACACAGTCAAGATCCTATGGGATTTGTGTTTTTACAAACCTGTTGATTGTTTTTTTAACAGTCAATATCAAATTTTGCAGATTGTGTCCATTTCAAATAATTTGTTTTTAATTGACACACTGCCACTGTAAGATTTAAGTTTTAAAACATAATTACAAATAAGCATTCAGAGTATTGACCATTGTGACAATGTGTCATAACAGACAACAAGAGTATTTCAATTGAGAAATTGTTGCTATTCTATTGACTGCCTTTTTTTAAATTTCAACTTTTTAATCCCAAGAAACACTTTTGAGAAACAGCTAGGAGTCAGGCTTGTCATACATATAAGTTAGATGTAAATTTTTTGTTTGATTTGAAGGTAATTCTGTGGAACCTGTTCAGAGTAATTCAGTTGAACAAATTGAATCTGCTGACCTTTATGTGTATTCCGAAAACAGCACCGTACAATTGATTAGCTGCAGATTGAAACTATGGCTGTTTATTTGAACAAGAAGAACTTAATTTTAAAGTATTGAGTTAAAATTTTAAAACACTGAAGAAACAACTTTTACTTTCTTTCAAAAGAATATTTTGTCTTCAAAAGAGAAGACGTCTTGCATGACATTGATTAGTTTATAAACCACAGTCATCAAAGTTTCAGGAAAGTTTAATCTACGCACTTCTTTTTAAAGCAATCAATGCTTTTACAAAATTCAGATAATTGAAAAAAAAAATTCAAATCAAATATTTTGCTGAAAAGATTACAATTATGCTGATAGACTTGTGAGCACACTGAATTAATTTTTCACTTTCTATTGAAAGTATAACTTTGTTATTTTCACATTTTCTCAGTCTGCTAGATGGCTCTCTGTATATTTACGTACATTCTTGGTTGCGTTTTTACCAGAATTCTCAGGAGGTGAATCTCATGATGACCCCCATTCCTTCGCTGGTTGAGAAACAAAACAACATGAACAGCCCGGGTGCACATGAACCTTCTAACATTCCAGTACAAAACAATATCCCGGTGACGCCACACCCCACCGATAAAACATGGATACAAAATATGAATGAATCTGAGGTAAAGTCAGTGGTACAGAACAATCAATTCTTCTCGATGTAACAGTTATGTATTAGGCTTAATTGTTTTTCGGACATATTATCAAAAATTGTTTGATGTCATTTTGTGTTATTTAGATGTAAAATGTTTGTTTTTTAATTTATGTTTTGTGAGGCATATGGACTCAATTGTTTTTGCTGATAATGAAATGC
>VKKT01004101.1:126071-138925 GCA_008038995.1 Haliotis laevigata | reverse complement strand
CTCTTAGCGCTAAGATAGTCGTAAGTTAATGTTAATGTATGGCACTTACAACTTTCTTAGCGCTAAGAGAGCTTCGAAAATCTAGGCCCAGGAAACGCAATCAATGTGGGATTCCGACAATAAATAGGAAGTATAAAGATTATTTCCACATCTTGAAAAGTTCTACGTTTATCGACCCACCTGACCGCAGTCTCTGAATCTCGTACGAGTAGTATGGCTGTTTTTTGCAAGTGTAGGTGTGGCAGTCACTGGCGGACCACGTGCTTCCAATACTGTGGCACGAACCATCGTGAGGGCATCCTGTAAATATACAATGTATATCGATCACCCAGTATTCCGAGTAACCCAGATCCGGTCTTCCAGCGTATTAAATCGGTTAGGGACTGGGTACCTCTCGCAGAATCCACCGAACTGGGCCCCATTTCACAGACCGATTGTAGCGCTAAGGTGATCGTAACTCCCATACTTAAACATAGACTTACGACTGTCGTAGCGCTATGTTTGTTTTGTACAGTGGCACCTTGGCGTGTTTGTTCACGGTGGGGCAACAAAGTGTTTAGACGTACATACCCAAGAATTTTCGCAAGTCGGATACGTCACAAAATACATTTTTCTTAAACTTTCGTATTTAAATTTTCAGTGACCTCCAGATAGAATATGGATCACTCTAAATGGACAAATAGAAACCGTCACTGACCAGTGGAAGGTGGGGACTTTGTTATGTATGGATATCGTTCTCGAAACAAGAAACCAGTAGGATAAGCTTGGTATGACAATCCAATAAATATGCAAATGAGGTTCCCTAACAGGAACTACTTTTTTATAGGTTATGTGCGTTGAAATTTCATCTTTTTCAATACCCTATCGCATTCCGTTCTCAATAAGTTTAGATTGGTTTTTATCAATGTGTTAATGTTTCTGTGTACAATTAAAGCATCAAGACATTGACGACTTTTTGATGAATTTGACATTTGTATTTATGCGCAGTTTCTGTGGATACTAAAGTTAAGAACTGAGTGGTAGGGCTGTAACGATGCATCGAACTATCGATGGATGGCATTTGTTGAGTCTCCGATAGCAATTAATCGATGGTAGAAGCGAAAAGCTATCGATGCACCGATAGTATGTGTGGCTATTGTTAATTTAGCAATTGACATCCGTTGATAAATGCGCAGAGCAAAATATAGGATTTTTGGACGCAGACTGCCAGCTTCTTTGAGTTTATGCTTTAACTGTTTACATGATCTGGGTTTCAAGTTTCTTGTCAGTTATTAAAAGACTGAAACCACATTATACGTGCGCTTGATTTTATTTTATTTAAACTATACATTCATTTGGGAAATGACTTCAAATGAGACAGTTCAAAGAGGAAAAAACCCTGTTGCAATAGTATTGCAATAGTTGGTCGCAATAGACTATCGCTATCGCAATTGGCCGCCATTTATATTACACTATCTTTGTTTCGGCTCCTAAAAACATAATTTCTCTGAGATTTTCAACGTATTTGTGTCTCAATGTGTTAATTAAGATATTGTTTATGCTATGTAGCAAAATATGATTGCTTCCAAAATCCAAGATGGCCACCAATTTTTCAAAATACAGCAAAGTTTTAAAAATATTTCTTGCATACTGAACTCAAAACAAGACAGAATCAAAAGAAGTCTCCAGATTTGACTTTCATCATAACATCTCTAGATTGGATGATGTAATAGGCTAGAAAACATATTAATTTTGCTGAAGGAAATCCAAGATGGCCGCCATATTATATTATAAACAAATGTCATATGATCACTTAATACAAGAACATGATTTAGAAGACAATGAATGTTCACTGATAGTTTTATAGCTTTCCAAAGAACAAATTATTGTAAGGAAGTATAGACATCAAAATCATCTATATTGTAACTGTTTACCTGGCTCATTTGTTTAGTTTATAAGATGAGATGAGATATCAATGTTTCAATATATTTTCGGAAAACATATTGTTTATACCATTTATTTATTTATTTACATCATGTTTGATAACTATAACAAATAATATATAAAAAAATCATAAAGTTTGTTTGTGTCAAATGTTATCTAATTTTGAATCTATACTACTAAAAAAAAGAAATAGCTGAAAATAGTCATATATTTAAGCATGTAAGTTTAAGTGATACAGGACAGTGATAGAGAAAACACTGTTGAACATGTTTTGTCCAGTGAAGTAGAGGTGGGACGTAACAAATGACATGTGCAGTAAGCATATAGCAGCCCACGACTCATCACTGAACACGACAGTTCTCCACTTTGTAGTGGTCACTGTAGATACCACTGTCTTCGTTGTGGCCGATGATGTCGTGTAAGGATAGGTCCTCGCAAAGGTCTCCTTGGACGAATATCAGCCAAACGAAGGCGGTTTCTGACAGTTTGGTCCGAGATTGTTCGGAGTCCTGGCACCACAGATGTTGTAGAGAATGCGATCGTCAACCTGTTCCGTAAGTGTCGAAGAATAAACCTGTCCTGGGCGGATGTGGTCACCCAGGATCATCCTGACCGAGGACGATCAAGCGTCGATCCATACTGCTGGTGCTAATGCCAAAGCCTTCCTATGGTACTCTTAGACACATAAAAGTGCCTGACCGATGACTACGACTCACCAGCTTCAAAATGACCGATCGCTTTATTATGTTGAGTCTCGGTAAGTCTAGGCATGATTTCTCATCAAGATTTACGTGTGTCAGTTGCCGCTAAAACAATCAGATCCCGCTGGTTTCTATTGTAAATGTTGCACGGATTGTGCATGCAGAGGGAAGTGCATGAATCGCATCACATTCATTCTTTATTTTCTTTATTGAGAAAAAAACAGATTCGGTTGCGTTTTGGTGACAGGTTTTCAATGGCAATGGAGTCAAACTCGGAAATGGCTGGAGGGAACGTTCACCATTATGGCTGTGTATTGGCAAATAAATTGTATTGCAATATATTACGATTCAGGTTCCCGTATTGCCATACGCATTGCGATATATTGGGACTCGTCAATCCTAGTTTCTACATTATAAGTCCCTAAACATATATGTCATGATTTTGATTCTCAAAATTAGGTTGCATAGTCAGGAATTATATTTTCTTTGTTTATATACTTCATAGTATTACAATATGCCGTTTTGTCATTGAATAACGAAGGCCGGCAGAAGTCTAGATAAGCTGCGTATCTGCGTAAAATACGTATTCAAGTTTCCAAAATACGCACAGAAATATATCTGTAGTGTCCCAAATACACAAAGGAAATTACAGAAACTCTTTGGTTATATGCTAACCTGCGTACCATGACTTACCGGCAAAAAACAAGTGCGTAACAGAAAGTAGCTAACTGACAAATGTTACGATCGGATAGGGTAGATTATCGATTGAATTTCACTATGTATCTCTTCGTATTATGAACTACAGAAAGAAACAATCGCGCAAACGCAGTTAGTTATGTATGTAACAATTGTCTTGATTAGTTCTGCTAAAAATGTCATCCAATGAAATCGCTCGTCTTGTTAGAAAGTCTGGACACTCATTGTTTATCAACGATGGCCTCACGGAAGTCGCGTGTTCATTCGTCGTCTAAAACATCATCTCAAAGTAAGATTTCGGCATTTGTCACAGTTCGAAATCTATCATTTGAAACTTCTGCCATCGCAAAAGACATTATTGCTGAACTTATTGGCAATTGTTTTGAATCGGCGGTTGCTGTCGATAGATGAGACTATGCTGCACTTATTGTCAGTCGGCAAAGATAAGTTTGTCCCTTACAAGTGTGTGGGCTAGTGATGGTACACCAAGTATTCAGATGTCGAGCCTGATCAGGCATAACAACAGTGAAGATCACAAACGTGCTTCTGATAAAATGGAGAGAGACAAGGGGGCAGGTATAATACAAGAGGAATTAGGCGATGATGTTGGTTACGTTTTTGATCTAATGATGACGCCATCTTGTTTAATACTGTATATTTTGCTGCCCAATCGGAATGCCCGTCTGAACAGGTGAATGGTCTGTTTTCAGTACAGAAAATGAATGGTTTGGATGTCAAGTACAAGAACTTGAGTTGGTCAACTGTAACAGAGAATCAAACATCTATTTGCCATGTCCTGACAAAGACACTTGTCAAAGAGATTAATTTGTCTGAAGTATTTTCAATAATGCTTGATTAAAGCACTGATGTGACTGTTGTAAAAAAGGTTAAGCATATGTGTCAGATATATATGTGAAAGCTGGAGACCCTGTGACTAGTTTCTTATGTAATCACCCTATTGATGATGGTTGTGCTCACACCATTGTTAACTGTGTAGCAGCAGAATTTGAAAAGTTAGGCATTGACTAAAATGTGTTTCTCTCTCAACTGACGGCGCTGCTGCTATGATGGGTAAGCGCACAGGTGTAGGAAAACAAATGCAAGCCAAGTATTCTCCTTTCTGCATCCAGACCCACTGTGTAGCTCACAGACTGAACCTTGCTTGCATTGATTCAATTAAGAAAATTGAATTCATGGTTAAGTTCAGAGACAAGTTCAATTCACTCTACAACTTTATATCTGCATCAAGTAGACGAATACTTGCTCTTAAACGAATTCAAACACTTCTAGAAGAGCCAGAACTGACAATCAAGGATTCACATTCTATTCGATGGCTAGGCTTGAAAAATGCAGTTGAAGCAGTTTTTGAAAGTTTTGAATCTGTCCTATCAACACTGTCCAAATTTGCAGCTGAGAAAAATGCAGTTGCAAAAGGCTTGTACAAATACTTTGCTAGCAATAAAGTGGCACTGGTAATAGGTTTCCCCCTTGATGTTCACACAGAGTTGGCAGTGTTAAGCTGTAGCCTCCAGAAGAAAAACCTTCTCTTTAGTGAACTCAGGCCTCTTATTGAAGGCCACTCAATAAAGTCGATACCATGAAAGCTCATGATGGGCAAGGCTTGAAGGAAATGAAGACCAGAATTGAAATAAAGAATGAAGAAGCATTTGTAGGTGGAGAGAAGTTGCTATTTGCTAAAACAATGAACGGAAAGTTTGAGACCCTCAGAGCAGAATACCTGAAGAACCTCATGAAGAATATGAAGAACATATTCAAAGAAGAAGCCATTTTCACAGATATGAGTATGGCTCTGGAACCACACTGTCTCTGGAGAGGAGTCTGGTGATGCTGTCGCACATCTTGGTGCTCTCTATGGTGCACAGAAGGAAGTCAAAGTGATAGAAGGGGATCTACACCAAGGTCTGGAAGAACACAGTAAACTGGTGGGACCCCCGCTTCAACCTGACAAACTTCTTGACGAATGGCCCAGGCTTAGAGGAATGATCAGTGGAACATATCCAAAACTTCTACCTGAACAACTCTGCAAAAGGGTCATTCTGCTTCACAAAGATTCAATGCCCAAAGTGCCAAGCTTGCTTCTATTGCTCTGTGTATGCAGCTTACAAGTGTTGAATGCGAGCGGAGCTTCAGCACAAAAAATCGACTGAAGAATAAGTTTAGAGCATCACTTGGTTCTGAAAAACTGGATTTACTCCTCAAACTCAGTATGCTGGATCCCTCTCTGCAGTTGTTTGATTCCCGTCCTGCAATCAAACACTGGCTCAGAAAAAGAAGAAGAAAGTGCAGACTCTTCTGTGATTACCAGCCCAGATCTCCTAAATTGGCTAAAACGTGTGACACTGAATGACAATTAGTAAGTGATCCATCTACTTAACCATATCTGCTTCCATTTATTCAATATTATTGTGAGAGTTCAAACAGTTAACCAGTTTAAAAGAACATTCATGTCGATATGTATTTCAATTTAGTCACTGCACAAGTCAAATAATAAAGTAGCTTAAAACTTTACATTTTGGGGGTATGTACCTTTAAACAACGACAATGTCCGAAGTACAAACAACTGGCTATAGTTATTTTTTTAACATTTTTTAAATTGCGGACATAGAAAATACCCACATTTTAAAAAAAGGGTGGGTATAGGAAAATTTGAGTACCCACTGAAGATCAGTAGTACCCATTTATAACAGACACCATGGGTACAATACCCAGATCGTAAAACGCTTATCTAGAGCTCTGTAAGATAGTGAAATATTTACACGCACATACACATTTCAAGTTTTCCTAATGCGATGCATTGAACAAAGAACACATGCATACACTGATCAACAATCAGATGTGATGTACATTGTAAGTCATGGATAAAGTAGAGCTGAACTGACACATTGAGTGTATTTGTTATTTTTGCATTTAYAAACAAGAAAGAAMAAAACATCACCTATTTCATATACTYTCGCCCTGCCAAACTCGCACCTGTACTTGAGGCAGGGGGATCTGGCGGTGTTGAACACCTGCCCATGTCTGAAGACACCTTCACTGGTGTAGCAGTAACCCCGCTGGCCTGTAACAGAGGGATGTGAGTGAGTGAGTACGTACGTGACTGACTGAGTGAGTATCAGCGATATCACACCGSGAGACACAAGAAATGGGTTTCACACATTGTACTCATGTGGGGAATTCAGTGAGTGAGTGAGTGAGTGGGTTTAGCTTTACGCCGTACCCAACAATATTCCAGCTATATGGCGGCGATCCGGGCAATTCAGCGTGGTCTGTGCTCGAACGACAAAGTAATGTACAAGCAAGAAACCATTTTCTCATCTGGCTCCCAGAAATGTTTTTCCCAACAAACAACAAACACACCCCTCAAAAAACGCAAAAACCTGAAACGAAAACAAAAAACAACAACCACAGTAAATAGGACAAACCACAGAAATGGATATAACATCAACTGAACAAGAGCAACAGTTTGGGTACAACACATTTAGAGGGGTCACACATTTTGACCACTCGATCCACAATTTATCGCCCCTACGTGGAGCATGATATCGTGGTGCACACCGTTTTCTACCAAGGAATTACAACTTTGTGCTGTGTCTKTGTAAAAACTTATATTCACCCGCCCTCTTCTTGATGACAGGGCCGGCCAGTACGCCACACAGACCAACAATCAACAGTACGCATAGGATCACCTTCATCATGGCTGCTGCTGAGGGGGAAGAATAGCTAACATCAAATAATCTACATGAGTAATGTTAACTGAATGAAACGACTTTGCTTTATAATGTTTCCTCGTAGTAGTGAATGAGTGTAGTTTTACGCCGTAATCAGTATTACAGCAATGTCACAGGATGGCACAACAGAATGGGATTCACACATTGTACCCATATGGGGAATCGAACCCGGTTACTCGACGTGACGAGCGAACGCTTTAACTACTAGGCTAGCTCAAAGCCGTCTTGTACGTCATACCAGGACAAAGAGAAATAAAGATTATTTGTTCCGAGTACAATTGGAGTAATTGTACTTTAAATCTTTGTCTATTTTTGACGAAGATCATATGACCTCCTATTCCAGTTTTCAAATTGTTATTCTTCAATTTACGCCCTGTTATTTCATGAAAAGAAAATGCATGAGATATCAGAGAAAATTCTATGAAACAAGCCTGTATTCAAAAGAGTTAATAAATCTATTCGTGACGTCCTCCACAATGGTTGACGTCCATCCGTATTCTCTACTTACTCATAGCGTTTAAACCGGCCAATCGACAATGTGACTAAACACAGCGTTCGGAAATCCTGCCTCCCCGACCGCCCAGGACGGGTTATTTTCAACACGGACTGACAGATTCTCAAATTAAAATTAAGACATGTATATGAAGATATTTATCGTCTTTCAGGATAATAAATCATCATTAATTCACTCGTAAAAATAAATTATGAATTCCAACTGGATGATAAACTACGTCGGTTGTCAAACCTAAATTATTTGTGGGCACGTTAGTTTTGGTCAGGGCTGGCAAGTTTTACATCTAACCAGCCCTGTGGTCTGGCTGAATTTTTTATGAGTTTCATACCCTGCTAAATAAAGTATACATTTGCAAATTACGCTAGATAAGTGTCTCCTTTCAGGCGATGAGGGATGGCAGTGTTTTCTAACTGTAACATTGCTCTGCTGTCCTTTCGGTTTGACTTTATGTGACTGATGTCCACGTGACTACATGTGCTCTCTGTATAACTCAACACGTTTTCCTGGCAATTTGGACAAGATTCGTAATAAACGCTTTACCAGTGAATCATAATACTTCACTTCACCTCTAAATGATGGAAATAGGAACGAGTGAGTGATTGAGTGAGTTTGATTCTATGCGGCTTAAAAATAGTATTTCAGTTTAACCGCTGCGTTTCATTTGATGTGGGGAAAGCAATGCGTGTCAAGACGTACACTGCCTTGAGAATCACACGAACTTGGAGTTGGAGTTGACAATTCAAGGGTCATAGTCGGAACAGTTGCTGGACATGAGCCCATGATGCTGAATCTTGGAGGCGTCAAACCCCGCCCAGCGGAACCGTAACGGTAAACACAAACTTTGGGAGCATGATTCAGGTTTCAGCAGAATGTCCTTACTTTAATGTTAGTGGTAATGGTATGAATGTAGGTTAGGTCAGTTCAACGGAAACATTGTCAGGTATTTGGCCACATAAACACGTCTATTGCGCTTGGACACGGTGCCAATATTGGTATTGCATAAATTTTGGTTGTAGCTATACTCAAGCTGTATAACGACGATTTGGGAATAATGGAATTTATAGGAAACAACCCAGTGATTGACATCATGAGCATCGATCTACGCAAATAGGATACCATGACATGCATCAGCCAACCTGACCATCCGATCCCGCCAGTCAGCTCTTACAACAAGCATGGGTTGCTGGAGATCAATTCTAATCCGTATCTTCACGGGTAATTGCAAGTTAGTGGTATCTATATGGTAACCCTGTGACGTGTTTTGGAATATGTCTATGAATTTGACATTCATGATCACATTCAGAAATCATTAACAAAACGCAAAATGTACGAAGAGCAACCCACCTTAACGTCTGTCTCCTGTGAATGAGAACGTCGTTCTGATATCACTGATGCCCCAACGTCCGCGTTATAACAGCTGTGTGATTCATCAATCAGTAATTAGCCCTCAACCAGGTCAATCACAGTGCAGCTGGAAATATACTAACATAATTGTCCAAACATCACTCACAACCTTCCACTATAAGAACACGTTGACAATAAAGAACATAATGTGTCGAATTATATGTACTTATATCCACTTTGACATTAGACTTCATTCAGTTAACATTAGACGTCATTCCGGATAGTTCCACTGAAACTACGGACCTTTGACTGAGAAATCACAATAGTAAAGTATAACCTTTCTTGTTATTACGTGTAGGAATGAAAATTGGCCCTAAATTTATAGATCATGATATTATAAGTGAATAAAATTGTATGGGCGCAGTCATCTCAAATAAAGCTTATTTTTCCTAATAAAAATTAACCAGCTAGATATACAGAAAAAAGCCAATGTGTACAGTAATTTGTTAATGCCATTGAATTAGTATAATTTAGAATGTAGAGGTTATAGAATGTTTTTATGGAATAGTTCGAGATTTTCTGTAACGAAATGTTAAGTTTGCATACTGCGAAACCCACCTATACCATTCGTTTGTATTAAAGAATCTTAATTCGGACGCTTTTTGGTGACCGTGTTGTCCGGGATGACGGGGTTTGAGTTTATATCTTTATCATGAGAAGGAAGAAACAGCATGTGTATGTACTTTTATGAAGTGAGTGAGTTTTTACGCCACTTTTAGCAATGTTCCAGCAATATCACGACAGAGGACACCAGAAATGGGCCTGACACATTGTACCCATGTTGGGAATCGAACCCGGGTCTTCGGCGTGGCGAGCGAACGCTTTAACCACCAGGCTACCCAATCGCTCCTGTACTCTTATGAACTTTCATCACAGTCATCGGTAGAAATGTGTGACATTAGCTCTTGGCACGTGACTGTCCTTTTGTCACGCACGTATGCAACAGGACGTCCATGACAGATTGTACAATAACACTTGATGTGCGACGTACACGTGGTGGTGTACACTTCCTTTCATCTCCACTCCCGGAAGTAGGTGCAACAGATAAATATCATCATAATCATCTACATACTTGCGGATTGTATGTTTAATGCAAATGAATGATGTATGTTCCCTGTAACGACATTTATACAATATGTGAGTGAGTGATTTGAGGTTTACGCTGCAATGTTCCAGCTATATGGCGGCGGTCTGTAAATAATCGAGTCTGGACCAGACAATCCAGTGATCAACAGTATATTTTAACAATATACATTTCTTTTTAATTCAAATGAAAGTGTACTGATGTTTGGAACGGTTTGTGCGTTTGTACGAACATACAAATGTAATTGTTGCGTAAACAAACCAAGTATATAGAATGACTATGAACTAAAAGCGCCAGCCGCTATAATCAATTTTGATTCTCAACCGAAACAGATTTACTGCTGAGAAAAATATATTTAACGCTGGCATCTATCTTTTAACACTACGGCATCCGGAATACCAATTAACCAGGGACGCTTAAGATTCCTGACATGGGTACAATGTATGGAGCCCATTTCTGGTGTAGGATATTGCTGGGATATTGGCGTAAAACTATACCCAGTCCCACATTTAAACCAGGGGATGACTTGACCTAATACTTAATACCCGTGAAGGTCCGGGTTAGAATATTGATCTTCAGTAACCTATGCTTGTCGTAAGAGGCGACTAACGGTATCAGTTAGTCAGGCTCGCTGACTTGGTTGACACATGTCATCGCTTCCCAATTGCGCAGATCGATGTTCATGCTGTTGATTACTGGATTGTCTGGTATAGACTCGATTATTTACAGACGTCATTCATTACTACATATTTTAGATAATTACAAGAGTGCGTTTATATCAGAAGGTTATGACATTCAAACTACCAAACAGAAAAACATATACATCAACACGACAGGGTAAAGGAATGTATTTATTACAGTTTGGCAGTCGGGAAAACAGACAGCATAGAAACCGAAAACTGAATAATCATCAGGCAGTTTTGGTATATTATATATATGTAGCCAAGGTGGAGTACCTTCATTCACCGGACTGGGTCATGTTAAGTTATTCTATTCATTGTTTTTCATTATTACGTTTCCACCTTCCAAAGCCTGACACCCTCTTTCAGTCGTCTGCTCGCTTACCAGAAATATGCTAATTCAAGGTCACCGTCGCATCTCTAGCATTCGTCACCAGTCGCCCCTTTCCGTAACCTGCCATTCTCCTACTACTGAAGTAATTCCGGCAAGCCGGATGGCGTGGGTCGCAGAAAGAGGCGAGTAGTTACGAATGGTAACCTCCAAGAAATCTCGCTATTCGGCTTGCTCCGGAATAACACGAGTTGATCACAAATGCTCCAGCTAGTTGGTACTGACTTTCGGATCCGAAAATCAGTTATCTAGCATTTCATGCATCATTTTCGTTTGGCATGGTTTGACTTTTTCCGAAATCTGCACCTCTTCCCATACACTTCAATGTGTCGCATATTACTCTAGAACCGAATCAACATCGCTAAATTCCTCTCGGGCGTACGTTCCCCGCTAACCAATCTACCCCTTTCCCCAAAGAACCCACCCTAATATTTCCCGTAAGTCTCTATTTCCCCCTCCCCTCCCTCTGCCGACTATTGCTGCCTGTCCTTGATTCGGTCCTACTGGGTACCGCGGCGTGGCTGGTTGCAGCTGTAGCTGATGGCAGTTGAAGTGGTGGTGCAGGTGCAGTCATCGTAGATGCGGCCGTTGACGTGGTAGGGGAAGCGTTCTCCGGGGCGGCGGCATCTACCACTCGCATCGCGGCATCCTGGAACAAAATCGTGTGCATATGAACATCACAGTGAAAACCGGCAGTAATGCAGCAACCGGTTGATTGTCAGAGGGATAGAGTTGACGGTGGTGATCTTTTAACGCCGCTTTCAGCAATACTTCAATAATATCACGGCCGGGGACACCAGAAATGGGCTAAACACATTGTACCCATGTGGGGAATCGAACCCGGGTCCCACCCCTGGTATTCTAAATAGGTAATCAAGCCGCTCTTTTACTGAATTTCTGTTGTGGGAAAACGAAGGTTTGCATTTTTGTCAAGACAAGTGCCGATGGAATCCCATTCGTTGTTTTAATATATTACCCCAAATTACCATTCAGCACCTGTTCACGTTGGAAGGAATAGCTAAACATAAGAAACAGAATCGTTTATCTTAAACCAAAAGCATCCTCCACCCCAAAAATGATTGCTCCCTTATAATTGACCTTCGCCAAATGCTTTTCCACGGAGATCAATCTTCAAGGACAAAGTAAGGCATTGCGGCCCTTTTTGCCGAAATGAAACTGCCAAATGTTAACGCTATATATGAGAAAAAACATTACCACAATCCTTAGGCCACATAAAAAACCGTTGTTTATCGTCACTTTTTCTGAAAAAGATATGGGGCGGTCGGGTGCATTTTATTTTTTCATTTTATATATTTTATGTCCAAAACCCTTGATTTTTGTGGATATTAACACCTTTTCTCCCATATGAAAACAAAAATTTATGCACATTTTGAGAGAGAAAGTTGTATTTGCTCTAGTGTAAAAGTATAAAAAATCTTAAGGTCGGGTCGAATTTTTTGGTCTGGCGGTAATGAGAAACATGTAACTATATCCCCTTAAGAAAAGTATCAGATATGTTCAAAATGGAGTTTTGAAATTCGAGGCCTGACATTTCTATGTGGACAAATGAAGTCAATAGTTAATAGGTCCGAAGTAAACTTTTGTATTTTAAGTTTCAGTGACCTCCACATAGAAGATGGATCACTCTAAATGGACAAATAGGAACCGTCACTGACCAGTGGAAGGTGGGGACTTTGTCATGTATAGATAGC
>VKKT01004100.1:75529-86571 GCA_008038995.1 Haliotis laevigata | reverse complement strand
GTTTTGTACGTAGTGTTTGATTGTGCAGGTTGACGTCAACATCTGAGATCAGCATTTACACTGTAATTAGGAGATGTATGTACAGATTGTCTGTAAAGTTTGAATTATGTACATTGTTTGATTTCTCAGCCCATGCAGATTGTGTATAAGTTATATGGTTTATGCAAGTTTTAATGGTGTAATAGTTAAATGCAAAAAATCATTTTCATCTGTTTGATGTTAGAAGTATTGTGTGTCTCTTTGAGAATAGCTAGAATAGATATAAAAAGTATTATGTCACAATTGACACAGTTGCCGTGAACCATTGTAGAAGCCTTTCTAACATTGAAACTTGTTTTTACATCTTGTGTTAAATAAGATTTTCTTTATTTGATGAAATCTGTTTCTAAGGTTTCCAATGTTTATAAGTTTCCATATGCTGTTCATCAGATTGATGTGAAGGTATTTCATTATGGCAGCAATTCCAGCTGGATTATTAATCTTACTTTTCAAAATAAGCTTGATAAGAATGTTTTAAATAAACCAAAGTAGCCATGTTAGTTATTTTTTTCATCATACTTATACACAAATACATGCATATCCTACTGTTGTCCAGCTGTATTAATGCCATTTTCTACTGAAACTTTGACAAAGGCTTTGAATCCTTTCATCATGGTTGAAATTAACATAAGATTGGGCATAAGTTTGTACAGGCCCGATTGACTGGTGTATACACATTGTGTATAGACCCAATTCACTGGTGTGTGTATACACATTGTGTATAGACCCAATTCACTGGTGTGTGTATACACATTGTGTATGTCTTGCCCCCAGTGGGTATTTACTCTAGTGCTGCAGTACTAGTGCTTGGTCCAAGGGCGCCTGTGGCTTTAGTTGTCGTCGTCAGTCAAGCCAAGATAACTGCTATGTCACTAGACCCTCAAACTGATTAGCAAACATGTCCCTTGAAAATCTTAAAGTATATTTCTCTGTTGATTTTGTGATAATGCTAACTGTGTCATTTTACAATGTGGCCATAGGCTATCAAACTTGAATTCTTGTCATTTTAACTGTTAGATGTGGATGTCTTATATACACGTCTTTTCTAGCTCTCTGCAAAATTTGTGCACCATCATTAGTGTCATAGTAATATTGAACTTTTCAAAAGACCTGACTGTGTTACACCCGTGTATTCAGAAAAGATCATTAAATAATTGCTATGCTCGTAGCAGATGTGCAATAAATGTGCTTATTTACAGATTGCTACAATGTTGTTAGCTCTAGTGTATATATGGATACATATGGGAGGGATGGAAGGTGTGAGGGAGGCAGTACACTGTCAGGCACTGTAGCGCCATGTGACAGAACATACCTGAACGGATCTTCATCCTCATTGTTCTTAGAAGAGCTTCTTGCATACTGGATGAGCTTCAACTGTTTTGTGCATATTGAACGTGACCGTCCTTAGTAGCGTTAATGACGCAGATGTATGAGACATGATATGTTCTCCATTAGAAAACGGGATTGGAGTCATGTCCTGACACCCCCACCGAAAAGGTGTAAATTCTACAAATTTTGACACATGCCATCGCATCTGAAATGTTCAAATAATTTCTTCAGTAGTATCTAAAATAGTTTTATGAAGAGTGCTAGCCTCTTTGTCTTGTGTGAGGTTTTTCTGTGTGATCTCCCGACGGGAACATTTGATAATGTTTATTGATGTGTAGAGACACAGACACCACAGCTCACTGCTGTGCGGAGCCTGTATATTCAAGTGGTATTGTTTATCATTCCATTTCCCGACGGATGGCACAAAAGCTGCATGACGTCGTCACCTTATTACCTACCCCCTTGTACCCAGACACTGTCAATGAAACTGGTTGAGAAACCTTTTACAAAAATCAGTCCCTTTTCTTCCTCCTGTATTGTTGATATTGTTAAGAAATAAAAGTTGAAATCAGCATCACTTTGTGATATGTCTTATTTGCCAACAGAGTTACATGCATGTGCTGTGTCTTGACCACAGGGTTTCAGAGTCTTGGGAGACTCTAAATATGCAGTATTGTGAGAGAACAGATGATCAGGCTTGAGGACTTTGCAGATGTGGGCTATATTATTTCTATACATTAATTAATGCTCATGATTTCAATCACTGGATTGAAGTGATCCTTATTTGAAATGATGATATTTACTCATTTTGACAGCTATGAGATAAGATTAACCTGTCTGATGTTCAATTATATAAGACTGAGGTCTGCCTTTTGTAATTTTTAGTTATATTTTAGACATTTTTAAATACATTGTCACTGCAAAACAAGAACTAAGTCTGTATTGATGGAAACTGAGAATAGTTCTGCATATTTAAAATAAGATAGTCTGAGACCTTTCAGTCTCTCTCAGCAGCTATTAAAATGTTATCCAGATTATATAATGACACCTCCCGGCCTCCAGAAATTCTTGTTGATATGGAACTAGCCACACAGTGTATCAGGTTAACAAGAACCGAACAAAGTGTACCCCACTGCTTGACCCACAGCCTACATGTCTAAGATACAGCATTACTTGCAGACAATGAAGATATAGGTTACAGGAAAAGTATTGCATGTAAATGGTACAGATTGTAAGTTCCATCACTACTCTTATATGTGTATGATTTTATAGTGAAGAAGATTTACTGTACACAAACACCCAAAGGGGACCAGTTACAAAGAATTAACATGAATGTTTACATTGGAAAAATGACCAACTATTGATATAAACCGTGTAACTGAAATGTGTCTATATTAAGATCAAGAGAGCAGATACATGTTTCCTTTGATTGAACATTTTTGAAATGTGAAGCTGACATAACAACAAAGGTAGTTCAGCCAGCAGAGGAAGCAGCAAAGAGTGATCATGAAGAGTGCCTTCATGTAACTATAACTACCATTCTTACTCAACACTTTGAGTAAACCAAACTCACAGATCCCTGTGCAGACCAACTGGCTGAATATTAACCTGTATGTCTAATGGAGGATGACAAGCACTGGTGTCCAACATGATATGCAGTATGAGTGAGTGAGTTTAGTTTCACTCGGCAACATTACAGCTATATGGTGGCGGTATGTAAATAATCCGAACTGGACCAGACAATCCAGGGATCAACAGCATGAACATCAATCTACGCAATTGTCAACTCAGTCTGGGAGCCTGATCCCCTTAGCTACCTCTTATGACAAGCATGGGTTTACTGAAGATCAGTTCTAACCCTGATCTTCACAGGTTTATATGAAGTGTTGGTGATAGGGGCACTTGTGCCATGTTAATATTGTCTGTCTTATATTTCATTTACAAGTATGTACATTTACCACAACAAACGGCTTATTTTCTGTGACATACCTACACTCATGCTCTTCGTGGCATATTCGAGTTATTGTCCGCCCTGAGAGCGGAAGGTAGCGGGTTCGACCCCCGACCGCGTCATACCAAAAGATATTAAAATATGGTACTTGTTGGTCCCTGCCTGGAGCTCGGCATTAATGGGTACAACAAGGACTGGTCGGCTCGGAGTCAGTATAATGTGCCTGAGGGGGGTAACTCAGTGGGCTAGCACTATAAAACCAGCTTAAGTCTGGGCTAGTACACAAGCAGTCGCACATACACATACAAACGCGTGCACGTCGTCATATGAGCGAAATATTCTTAAGCACGACTTAAAACCCAATTTCACCTCACCTCACCTGTTCGATTTTCTGGATGACATGCAGCTTGAAAGCATTGCCCGTACCTATGTGTACCCTGATTATGTTTCAAGGTGTGCCAGCACCACACCCACGCTTCATGGGCTTAACCACACTGGTAACCATCGCAGACCTACATCACTTGGGGTTCTTCCTACATCAAGATTACATGATATAAGGGGAATAATGTTTAAAGCAACATTAAACCCAACTCGCTCACTCACTCACTCAGAAACCTGTGTTTCAGTTTCGAAATTGACAAGGACTTGATAATGGATATTTTAGAAAGGGAAGTGTTTCCTTTTCATAACTGTGTCAGAATTAGTTGGAAATGTTGATGTTACTTGAAATGAGTCATTGTTTTAAATCGTTGCTTTAAAGTATTGAAGTATTTCGAAAGTCGAGGGGTATTCATTGCAACTTGAGATGAAGGAAATATCTTGAAGAACCGCTTCCACAGAACCAATCCAAACTGCCCGCTGCTTGTTTTTGTTTACCTCATTAAGGCCTGGTAAATGTGGCAAACGTTTTATATTCGTCGTTAATACTGGGAAGTTTATCAATGATACCGTCCCTGTAAAATACCGTATGCAATTTGAATGTAAATAGCAGAGTAACCATTAGTGGTTCTATCACTGTTACGGAGTATTAATGCCACGTGACATTGTATGAACAAGATGACTCCCTACGCCCACTAGGCAGCATGTAGACCTGCTGGTGGTGCGTATGCTTATCCTAGCAGACTCAGTCATCATGGCGGCCGAGACTGATGTACTGCTTAAAATACATATTCTCATATTACCTCTGAAATGCCTGGAAGCATTTGATTTTATGGTATCTGTTAGAGTGGGCCCGCTAGACCAATGTATTTGACTTCTATCTATAGAGCCTGTCCCACAGTCCCTGAACCACGTTATATTCCCTTCCACCCAGCCCTCCCTGCAGTGCTTAAGCCCTAAATGAAGCAAGTCTAGATTCAATCACTCACTAGGGCACCTTTTCAATTTAAATGAGTTCATTTGTAACTATCAATATCATATATATTCAGGGACTAAGCGTGTCTAACTTGTATCCAGTGTGCGAAATAGTTTCCAACTTTTGCTAGCCAGTCGTGCTAGCTATGTCTGAAAGCGACTAGCCCACAGAATAATTCACTAGCCCGAAATGCGAATGCTGAAACTAAGCAAAGGATTACAAAAAGATCATGTCGGCATATTGTCAACATGACACAGGTTTCACCATTAAGCTGCAAATATGATGAAGATTTTTATCAGGACATAATCTTGCATGATTTAAAAGTGTATTATATCTTGACAAGTCGGAGAGAGTGATATATACTCATGCCAATAGTGGTTGTCATCCCCTTCATTTTTTTTTATTGGAGAGGGGGTGACAACCATTATTGGCATGAGTATATTTACAAAATGACCCCATGCAAATTCCCTAGCCAGTCGGGCCAGTGACTGCGGAGATTTAATGGTCCGACTGGATTTTCACTAGCCAAGAGCTATAGCGGGCCAGTGGCTATTTTGCACACTGCTTGTATCATGCATTTGGGAATACCCTGACTATAAGGGCAGCCCAACAAACGAAGACTTTTTGAAAGCCAACAAAAGAATGGGAGTCAGGAGATGTTGACAGAAGATGCCCATCCCACAACTGGTCAAGATCTGCAGGAGAGTATCTCTTGGTTGCCAGTCCTTCGTGCATATCCAAAGGGTTGCCCTAATGTGTTGTTATCCTACATTCAGTCTGTGTCCTCTCATAATGGTCGAGCCTTGCGTCAATAGCGTTGGTAATGTTCATGATAGAAAAATTATGATGATGGATGATCGACGACTCCATACACATCACGCAGCCGACATAAGCACCTGTCATGGCGAGCCAGTTGGCAACATTCTGACGAATCAACTGGGCATGACGAAGATGTCAGCGCGTTGGGTTCGAAGGCTTCTGACTTCCCATCTTGAAGAACAACTGACTGGCAAGCATTTTACAAGCAATATCGATGTCATTTCTGCGTTGTGGAATATTTGACGCAACTAGGAGGGCGCCTGCGACACTAGTGTGATCCTGAAACTCCTGCAGTGTTGGCTAAAGTGTGGGGATTTTAGTGGGGATTTTGTTGGAAGACAGCCAGTAATCAAATCGCCAATCACTAAGCACAGTTAGGATCAGAATGATTCAGACACCTGTCGTGATGCACTGTTCAGGGAGATTCATCTGACGCTATCTCGGTTATTAAAATTCCAGTCATTATGCAGAGGTACAGTATCAGGTGCTTGCAGCTGGGGAATCTGTATAGCGAATATATTATCTAATGGTTTGAAGAAGAATTGGAATATTAAACTCAGTGGTATCTAAACTGGTTAACTTTCATTACTTAAGTTAACCTAATCATTACTTAAGTCAGCACGTATTGGTAAACATACAAAATACCTTTATCTCTAAAACTGTGTTCCACTGAAGATGTCCCTTTTTCATTGAAATCTAATGAAGAGTGATTTTTTTAATGATAAATACGAAACTCATCCTCGTGTCTTCTGATATCGAATATATGAACACTCGTTGGTAAAAGTCAAAATATCCTCGGTAACTTTATCAACTTGTGTTGATATAATGGGTATCAGTAGACACTTGGGTTACATTCTCTATTTATCGACATCTTCATATTTTCCATCCCTATGGACAAGACTGGGCAAGCCATCAAAGGTGTTTGCTGTATTGACAAGTACGTGTGTTGTTCGTGGTGACATGGTTTGTCCATGATGTTTGATTTCATGTGAATAATATTGGCTTGTATTTCTCTCCAATAGTTTGAAGAGTTATCCAGAGATTTACATGACGTATATGCTTCATATAACATTTCTACAAGAGGGTTCCAGTGGAAACTGGTTGTATTTTGATCTTTGGCATAAAGCACAATTACTGGAGTCGTGAGGGCTACTTCTTGGGAGATCAAACATAGTTTTGATCCACTATGACACTGGTACATCGATGTGGGCGGGGGTCGTGGCCTGTGACTGGATGCCCTTGATTTGGGACTTTCTTCATTTTCTCTACACGTTCATCACCAACAAATCACTACAAATCAAATACGTAACTTCTGTTACAACAATGTCACACTGTCACATAACGTTTTAGATTCAAAACATATCAACTTTGTTTAGGTACAGAGCAGCACTGTCATTACAAACAATTAGTTATTTATTTAAATAAGCTGTACGTTTCTTTGATGGACATTTTAGAAGTTGAGTTGATGAAGAATGATCACATTTTTTATGGATGTAGGCTACAACTTCTTTTATAAAGGCGGCGTTTCGACATAGATTCTAATGCCGTCATCACTTGTTTGACAACGACATTTGAATCTATGTCGAAACGTCGCCTTTAACAGAATAAAAGAAGTTGTATATCCATGAAAAAATGTCATCATTGTTCCAGCTGTACATTGCACACCAAACACGATTAACTTCGTCTTGATAACATGCAGACAACCTTGCCATGGAAATTTCATGATTGTCGTCCCATGGGTGAGAAGAAAGGAGCAGTAATTGTATTGTATACAGTTTGCCGGAAAAAGTATGAGTCTATTTGAGTATTTTGAGTACATTAAGTGACCTTCACTAACGGAATTGCTGTATACTGAAATACAAGGTCGTAGATCTACTTATACACATTTACACACATTTACGAATTTGCAAGGTGAAAGGTTTTCGTAAGCATAATACGATCAAATATGGGAATCCAGGGGTATTCATGTTTTCAATAAGGCTCACGCTTGTTGGTACAAAACGAAGTACATGTATGTTTGATGGATGGCGCTAAATGGCATCTGGTGATTACGAGAGCTAATTAAAATGGCGCAGGTTGGACGACTAAAGTCGGAGTTTTGTTTTTCTTTAAAAAGTGTCATGCAATTGCATATAATAATGAGCAATGTTGGAATTAAATGATAGTTTTAGCTGTATACAGGTTATATGTTGATCGTGTCCTGTGTCTATTTGAAATCAAACCCAGCTTTTTGTCGGTGGTTAAAACTGTATACATGTTGGGCAGATGCATACGTGCACTCTACCGCTTTATCTAAAACACTTGGAGTGACAGAAGGGTTACCCCCCTTGCAAAGCTCTTAGATGCGGGAGATAAGAGAAAAACCGGGCAAAGGAAGAAACTCCTTGCAGAAAATCTTCTGCTGTAAATGTTGACTTGTACATAGTTTGTAGATGTTAGGTTGTCTCCAGCCAGTGCGGTAGTTGCATTAGCTTCCATTCTTCCCATCAGTGTCCGTTTAACTATCCTCTTTTCCCGAGGAGACACCAATCAACCTTGCTGAAGCGAGGCGTGCAGAAAAATGCGTGCTCAGTTCTTTCACAACATTGATTTGTGATAGACGGTTACTGGATGTGTTCCAAGAATCGCTATCACATTCATTTGGTCATTAACAAAAAAACCTGCTTTTAAGAGAAAACTGTAGTTCGTTTGTTAATCGCATTTGGCCCTCGTAAACTGAGTGTTCCGAGAAGAAGCGTCTAATGAGCATGGCAACAGAAACACTTTACCCGCCCGGTGTGTTGGAACCCGGAGAGATACCCCCAGAACTACTTAATGGTTTGATGGGAAACGGCAATGGTACAGAACATGTGGATGAGGAACCAGTGGTTGATATCACAATTAATAATGTTGTGTGCAGCTTCAACACAAGATGCCACTTGAATCTGAAGAGAATAGCTTTAGAAGGGTGCCATGTTGAATACAAACAAGAACAAGGCGTAAGTTGTTTTGACGGGGGCTTGATGGACATTTCAGGACATAAGGTTATTGAAAAAGAAATACTCTCAGGATATGTTGATTGTTGGGTTAAAACTGTTTTTAAGGGGGAAGTTATTATTTTTCTTTCATGGTAAATCATGTAGAAAATAATATTCGTTATAGCAGATAAAAAATGTAGCGCATCAAAAGTAATTAAACTTTATGAGCATAATGAAAGTAATGAAGAATATTTATCATTTTAGTCACTAAAGATCTTCTCAATATGTTTCTGTGTTTTCATCTGTTCATAATTTACTGTAATATGTGTGGCCCAGTTGAGACATAAGTGAGTATAAATATGATATATCCATTTCTTGCTATGTTAGAATCATTTACAATCATAACTCCCCACCCCCCCCAATTGTACAGGACTTGTTTGCTTATGGAAATGTACTGACATTTCAGATGCTGAACATGAAGTTGAGACGTCCATATACCACAGCCAGTATTTGGTCCTCAGGGAAGATCACTTGCACAGGGGCAACCAGGTGCAGTGTTTCTACAAACCTCTTGTGAATACTTTTCATGCATTTAACAAATGTTTTAGGAAGGGTTAAGAATAGTTCACTTAACATGGTATTCTGATGTCATGACCAAATGAAAAATATATTCAATGTTAGAATACAATTGTTATTTTCTGTTGCTGCTACTTGATTTCAGTGAAGATGACTCACATCGAGCAGGGAGAAGGATTGCTCGGCGTCTTCAGAGGCTTGGCTTTAACGTACGCTTCACCAACTTTAGAGTAGTCAATGTTCTAGGAACTTGCAGCCTACCATTTGGAATCAAAATAACCAACTTTTCTAAAGCTCACAGAGAAGAAGCAAGGTAAGTTTGAAGGAACTGATTCAGCCTGTGCTTTGCATTATGGCTCTTGACAACCTTGACATGCTTAGTAGTCATACACTTCGTGCATTTTGATCTCTTCTGAGAAATAGCTGTTATGAACATTATTGACACTTGATATGATCTTAGTGTTATAATTTAAGGGAGTCTTGGGTCCTTTGAGTTTGTTTGAATGAGACTACAATTGTGAGAAACTTAAAAAAGTATTTTTCTTTTTAATATTCATTTTGAAACCTGTAGATACAGGCATGTGGGAACACGTTGTAGACATGAAAATCTGGATATGAAAGTAATTTGCCAGTTGGTATTTTCTTGGAAAGTAGATTTGTAGTTTAATCAGTATTTGAGTGTAAATGGTGTGAAGTATAGTCAAATACTGTTGAACTTTGATAGGTTGAACTTACTGTTGTGTTGAAATTAAAGTTTGGTCCATGCATATGCCTTATTTACTCCATTTTGCGGTTGTGTCAAAACCTTTGATAACTTTTAAGTATTTTAGTAGGTCCATTGACACAAGGTGTCAGTGACATTTTAGGAATGTGTTAAATAACTCAGTGTTTACAAATGTGAAAGCTGTGTTTCATTGTATGTTTAGCTATGAGCCAGAGTTGCATCCAGGAGTGACCTACAGGATTAAGGATCCTAAGGCCACGCTCAAAATCTTCTCCACAGGCAGTATTACAGTAACAGGTGCGTATTTTGTAAAACCATAATCCTGCCTGACAAGTCGTGGAAGCATCCTATTCCCACAAACACTGAACAAATGAAGCTGAAACTTCACATTATCATTATTATTATACCAACATTTGTATAGCACTAGTATCCAGCTCAGCAAAGGCACTTTTGATTTTCCCTCGATAATTGGATGCCAAACTCAAACAGCACATTGTATTATCAATCTCAACTCCCTGGGGATCATACAAATCTTGCAGCCAGTAGGCTCATCGAGTATTGTGGCTTTCCCATCCTTACGAGGTACCTATTCTGGATGGACTGGGACACACATAGTCACAGCACTTTTTTCAAGTTTTACTGCATGTTGCTGTACCTGCAACTAGGTGTTTGCGGGTAATCATATGGCCGTCATCTGATCATTTACCAATGGATTTGTGGGTTCTTTTAAGTACACAGGTTTATGTACTGTACATAAGGGGTTGTGACAACTTTGAAAGAGTCTGCACACAAAGTTGACTCAGAAGATTTTTACATCCGGCCACAGGACGGGCTTGGTCCCTCCACCTCCAAGCTCACTGGATCACTAGCCTGGCACCTTAGACAGCTTGCCCACCACACCTGTTTCCACCAAAGATAATACTCCCCAATTCTTTCAAATGATATTTTCAGAATGGATGATACTGCAGTCAGCTGTGCTGGGTTGGATCCCAGATCATGGGACTTTAATTGACCACAATTATGATTTCTTTGAGAGGCATTTTAGAAGTGGTATAGATGAAGGATAACCAAGTTCTATGGATAGTCAACTTCTTTATTGCAATGAGTGCGACGTTTCGGTGTAGGTACTAACACTGTTATCAAGCAAGTGATACAAAGAGTTGTAACATGGAGAATATATACATTGCTGCATAGTGAGTATATACAATTGACATGGTTGATATACATTGGATACTAATTAGTGATTTGAGCAGAGTAGGTTGATGTACAGAGTGATAGTGATTAAAACAATAT
>VKKT01004100.1:34191-47383 GCA_008038995.1 Haliotis laevigata | reverse complement strand
TACATGCTTCTCCATAGATATCATCATCATCATCATCATCATCATCATCACTCTAGCCATTAATTATGAACGGTCCCTAAACGACTCAACCACCACTTCTACCTGACATGTTTAATATATTGCATGTAGGGGTGAACCAATTCTCTTAATCGCACTCTGCATCAACCTGTTTGACAGCGAAAAATCCAACACAATTTCAACAACGCTACTCCGTGCTCACCGTATGCTACCTTAACGTTTAGTCTTATGTCTATATACAAGTCAGTAGGTTACTTGTATATGCTGAACATCCATGATATATTATCATTATATAACAAATATGATAAACTGAATATCTCCCCATGAGATTGAGAATGTAATCCAAGAGTCCTTGTCTTGGGAAGGCATACAACACGCTGTTGGCGTACATACTTTATAGCCGTACGTATGGGACACATGATATACCGTCTGTACCCACACAAAAGGAAATAAGAGAGCAAAAGAAGTAATACGGGAATATACTAGGGCTATTACAGTAAACAAGAGATAGATGGAAAGACAGATCATTTGTTATAAAGATGACACGACACGTGCTTAAAGAAATATAATATATATTTATTTTTTCACAAAATGTACAATTGAAAACTCAGACACAGGCACGGGTTGTGTGATATGTTTATCAGATACAAAATCACTTCGGAAGCACATTGGACATGGCGGAATGACATAAATACGTGAGAGAAAATTCTCAGAATAACGATAAGGTCCCTTTTCTGTACAAGACCACATTTCAAAGTACTAATACACTGTAACATATTGTCACGCCTTCACTAATATTACTAATAACTAGCAAACTGCGAATAGATGAATAAAGCAAATTTCGTGTGGGGAGATCAAACAACCTCGATAGTTTGTGAAAAGGCAATGTAAGGTAAATGTCCTGTGAAAACCAAAACTGTTGAAATGGAAATATCTAGTCGGAAAGTGGCTCTCGTTATACCTCCTCTAACAATCACATGTATTTGTATGTGTACAATACTCTTTTGTAAAGAACAATAAACAAAATGGGAAGCTCCATGTTTATCTGAAACATCAGCTACAGAAACGACTGCTTCCTGATATCATGCCCATAGACGCTTGTTGTTTGAGTCTCGACCGACCCCAAACAAGTCACCGAGGATTGCGACGACCAGCCTCGACAATCCAGTGTATTATGTCTCTGTTGCCATTTCATTCCTATCTCTAACTTAACGTGAGCATATTTTATTTGGATGGTTAAGGAAGCAACTGCAGCAAGTGAGTCCAGGCTTTGAATCATTTCAAAATGGAGACTGCTCATCCTTTATTTTCATGGGTGCACTATGACGGCGGACGAAAAAAGTTAATGCATCTTTGTTCAACGGTTTAGTACGTATACCAAATGTCGTGCAAGCAAAATATATGGGGTTAGGTCGGTTACATAAATAAGATGGGGTAGACAACATTGGTTATATTATTCGGATGCGTGGTTTATTTAAATACAATTTAGGAATCACTGGTCTTTGATTAGGGATGATTGTCCGTGTTTATCCCTGCATGGCCAACAAGGTGACGTCTTGCTCACTATGGTTTGAATTCTGATTTTTTAAAGTCATATGGCTACCGGTCCATTGAGAAGTGAACCCGCCAGGAGATTCACAGAAGTGCCCATTTATCTTACATATTATACAAATATTTATGTTCAGCAGACAAGCATGACTTATATTTCACAAGGCTGGCGTTGAGTTGGCAGTGATGTCTCAAAGAATACTTCAGGTCAGGGAATTTACAACCAACATATAATATATAGCAGGGTATTATATCTGTTAATGTTTAAGACAATTACTAAAAAAAGGCCCAATCTGACCCATCAAAATTGATGTAATCATGAGTTCCCATTCGTCTCCAGCAAAGTCAGTTTAAAACGACGCACTCATTGGGGAGAAACATCTCATAACATGAAACTATAACATGAATAGATAAGACACAACTGTTAACAGACACATGGAAAACACAAACACCCGTCCATTAATACTATTGCTACCTCCCAGGCTTTGCATCAGCAGGCTACTATCGGGAAACGTGAGATATGATTATCACTTTCATACCACTTTCAATGCAATACTTATTACACTTGTACACATTATTACTTCTGGCATATGTGTACTTTAAATGCATTTTGCAAAATTGAGCGTTCCCATTCAATCAGATTTTGAGGCACTTAGAACTTCTTTCACTTTAGTGTTAATGAGCCCTCTCATACTCACTAACGTTAACAATTCAACGACTATCAAAACTACAAATGCCGTCAAGAATGAGGTTAGATCTGGACGCGTATGCGCAGTAGCGCCAGAGAGAATATCCGTTTTGATGGCTTCCATTTCAACTATCATGGTGATCAACGTACTAATGTGGAATATTTGGTGTCCGTGGCCGAAAATATCGAAATGCCCTGGTTTGAGCGCTTCTGGGAAGTGAGTGGTGAAGGTTAGAGCATCGCATATCAGGAAAATGAAGACGAAGTGGAGATGTGTGAGGGAAGAGAGGCTGCATTCGTCGTCCAGGATACAGGGAACGTACCTGGCAAGGACTGGGATACCCAAGAGGAAAGCTTGGGAACCTAATGCAAATACCATCAACATCTTTCTTCCTTTGCTGTAAGGGTCCTTGAAACAGAGTTTGGCAATACAACATGAACAGAACCCCATCCAACTCATTAATACATTAAACGGCAAGAATACATTTTCGACTAGCCCATAAATATACTTATGTGAGCAAACGTAGAAGCAGGCTAGTCCTGTCCCAAAACTACAGAAGGTCACTCCTGCATAGTCTAACAGAAACCAGATGTAGTGCCACCATGGGGACTTGGTGTGCAGGAGATGACAGGCGGAGCTCAGAAAGGCTTGGATAAGGGCGCCAATGCTGAAGCCGATAATGGTGGCCGCGTCCTTGTTGGTTTCAAAGTCAATGGATACGCTCAGTCGATAAATCTGAGTGAGGACCAACACAAAGGCAAGACTGTGCGTCCACACATTGACTGACTCGTTATGAAGCTGGAAGAAACTGAGTATATAGTAGGTCCACGGTTTGTTAGTTGGTCGGTAACCGCTGAGAATGTATGGTTCCTTGAACATATGCGCAACTTTCGTCACCGGAAGAGTTGACTGGTGCAGTGGCAGCCGGAGGAGTATCTTCATGTAGTCCAGAACACTGGTCATGGTCGAAGAATCCTTACCTCGGTGCTGACAGATAACCGGTTCCTTTTTTCTGAAACAGACATATAATTTCGTATCCAGTCATTGACGTCAAGACATCGTGATTCCTGATTAATCGGCACCTGTGAGACAGGCATACATAAAGTTGGATAAACTGCAATCGACTAACATGAAAATAACAAATATTAAAATTTTAGTATTGTAGACTTTCTTTTCAAACACATGATGCAGTATCAACGCCATGTACACACGGCCACACCAATGTATTTGAAGAACTCCTGACTGTTATACCACACGTAGCATACGTTGTAATTGGCATTAACCCTTCTCAATCAATTACAGATTCTAGTACTTTTGTTATGTTGAGTCGCACCCAGAATTCGAACCCACACTCTCCGAGTGAGACACCCAATCGCCAGCACACAAAGTCAGCCATCTAACACACTCAGCCGCTTCCACAGTGGCATTCTCGTCGTTACACTACATCCGATACTCACAAACAATTTCGATCCTTCAGTGTCGACGAAATATGTTTCTAAGAAGTCCTGTCTTAGCAAAGCTGCAATGGATCTGCTAGTCGGCCTGTCAGTGCGGTGCATCAGTGTGTCGTGCAATTTCGACCCTAATCCCGATTCCAGATCTTTCCCTTGTAGATTTGTATGTGCATGGCATAATGTGACAGGTGCGTTTAAATTTACAGTGCAATCTGATATCAGCAGACGATATATCCATGTTCACATTATATGAATGTAGAAATGTTTGGTCAATACCTATCATCATACTGCACATTCCGTAGCAACAACAAAGGGATAGTGTACCATAAGGTAGGGCAATAAAACGAAATGGTCGGGCGATACAGCAATATCATAGCAAAGCCGTTTTCCCATTTATTACGAAATTACTGATATCTTGAATTGTTTCAAAGATATCTTGTCTTATATTAGAGAATATTTGCTTTGAAAATATTTTGCAATGAATTAAAGATATCTCTTATACAGATATGTTGCAATACATGATATGACCAAATGAATTTGATGAAGCATAGTAATGACATATTGAAAAGAACAGCTCATATCTTACATTGGACGTAACAGAAAATGTTTCTATATGATATAAATAACTCATTTCATTAACTGTTATCTTGAATTATTTTACTGATGGTTTTGTTCAAATACTTCTGCCTGCAAAGTACCTCGGTTATGTTCCTAATCATTGCGGGCGTTGCTAATTTCCATCAGGATCTTGATTGTATTCGGTCAACAATGGATGACACGCAGCTTTTGTTGACATAATCCTGCTCAGGTGTTACCGCCATGTGTGAAACCGCAAAAACATACCAAAATGTAAGAGATGTAAGTCAAACAGACAGGATCATTCCTTCTTGTATGTGTGTGTGTGTTGCATATTCGATTTCGCCTATCGTGTTTTATCGTGTCAGTGTAACGTTATTTAACTTTATTATTTAGTGACTACATATCCAAGGGATTAAAAGCTGTAAAGTTGCTATGGTGAGTTCACTTGCTCTTTAACCTTAAACTTCATATTGTTGTTTAGGTTGTTCTGTTAAACGGACCCTGTTTGGTTCATTTATCTAGCTGCATTTCACTGATGGGAGAACCAAGATGTACCGACGCGTGGACTTTAATAAAGTCGCCTGAGGCAGTGTAATGATATGGGCAATAGATACCAGGAAGTACTTGGGGCTAATGGTAGGGAGATGAGCCACTCAGTTCTCATTGCCTTGCCATGTGTGACGTCTTCATATCGAAAAAAAACAAACAAAAAACCCAAACAAAACAAAAACAAACTGCTATGCAGTTGGTAATGCTTCAGCACCCATCAAGCGTTTAGATGTGGAATAAATATGCGTTAATTCACACAGAAACAACTTTTTTATATATTTATTTCGAACATATTGCATAATATTACTCATTATATATTTCCCCTTTTGTGCATATATTCGGTCACGCAAAAGCGATGAATATACTTGTATCGACATTCCGATCAAAGCCACCTCCGGGTCGAGAGAATATCCTTTTCGCCAAATCATCAGCAACGCAATGGGCGTCATCAAAATCATGGTTGTCGTATCAGCAGAGCTGTTGGTGTTACCCGCGTTCATAGAGATTTTATGTGCGGCTCATTTAATTGACTCACTTGATAGCACATAACACCCCATACTTTTAAAAGTATCAGTGTGTTATAACTAACCATAGCTAAGGAATTTATCCAAACCTCAAATTAACTTGCTATCTGGATAAATTGTCCCTCGAGGAATAATTGAAAGGCAAATCTAAACGTAAATAGAACGAAAAGCTCTTGTTCATGCAGATAAGCAGAAGTTGGCACTGTCGTGCTGGTAACTAATGGTCGTATGGCGTTAACAAGGGCTGCTTTTTTCAAGATTCTGGCATACAATCCTCAACACATTACATAAACATCAATGTCAATATCTGGTGCACCCGCCTCCAAATGCAATAACATCACTGAACTTTCTCCTCATTGACTATATCAGATGTTGAATTTGACTTTGAGGTTTTGCGTTCCATTCTTGTTTCAATCCATCTAGATTGGATATCTTTGGCATATTCTGCGACACATAATGTCCCAAAAAGGATCTAAGACACTGATATCTGGACGTTAAGGTAGCGTTATAACCGCCCCTTGAAATCACCCTGCGTTCAGAGGATGGTCATCGAAATGTGGTATAACATCAGTAACTATAAGTCATGTAAAGAAGAGACAAACCAAGGTGGTGGCATTATTTCGACCGGTACTAAATGTTTGTAGACCAAATAGGTCAGTTCTTTTGGCAGCTCCACTCGTCTGCGTGTGCTTTCAGTATCTGGTTTGCCTGGTACTAACTCCACCATAGAGAAACTGCCCTGGAACAACTCGTGTCAAATGAAATACCTCGTGGCTATCGTTCAATATCAAATGAATAAACCCAAATCCTGCATGAATACAAGTTACAGTATGCACACTACTACTACGTTTATGTTATAATCGATATTAAACATAGATTGCATTCACCCACGTACGCTTCCAGCAACACATGTATATATACGTCTATGTATTCATATGGTGGACGCTAAACTATAACTACGGTAAACCGCCTAGCCAGCTGCCACTGCAAACACAGCACACTGTAACTAAGTGTATGTGAATCAGACATGAGCAAGCACGCCCCAGTCTCGCTTCGTCAAGCGGTCACTCCTGGCTGGACAAGGCTTTGTGACTGCGAAATCTTAATGCATGCTGTATTATTAAGTGAAAGTGATTCTCGGCAAAACTGAAGTACAGCTACCCCTGTCATTCTAGTTTACATTTCCACAACAAATAATTAGTCTCGTGAGTGACATCAGTGACACCGCTGTGTCCAGCTGTAAGATATACGTGTATCCATTAGGACTGATGTTACACGAAGAAACCACTATGAACCTAATTAAGTGTCGTTACATTTATCTCTCGTGCCTCCTCAATTCTTTGGGTAAATTGTACTACGGTCAGGGTAGGTAATCCCCAATCCTTTTCCCTTGGATCCTTGGATAATTACTTTCGCCGAGGGTATTTATAGTGGCTTCGAAACACTCTCTATTTACAAAAGTTTTCATTTTCACAGTGGAGTTATTTGTCCTCTACAAGCTTGTTCACCAAGGGATACAACTCTGGTGATACTTTACAAATATGGCACTCGGAGTTGTCTCCATTGAATCAAATTCGGAATATGTTATACATACACCTTTGATAGGGTAAATATTGAAGACCAAAATGCAGAGCTACAGATAACTTTTTGGGCCATGGAGTTATGTACTCGCCTGTGTTCATCTCAATTGGGTATCCTAATTTTCCTTTGAGTAACCAAATAAATTGTACCCACCTTACTCAAACTCAGTTGGGTATTTTGCCATTTTCTATAAATTGTAAAACTATAATAAAGTTTAAATGTTGGTTTATGTGTTTGTTACTTGCATTTGATCTGTAATATGAGAAACGATCAGAAATGCTGCAAGTTGCCAAGTTCACGTGCCGAAATAGAACCTCTCAATATACCTCAGTTATTTTATCTCTTTGTGATCAAATTTTATTGAGTATTTACAAAAATCCAAGCATACCCGTACGCAATAGACTTAATAGGAAATGAGTTTTCACAAAAATATTTGCGTAATTAACGCAGGTACACAGCTTATCTGTACCTCTGAATATGGTTTGAAAAATCTCAATACTGTCTGGACAAACAACTATAATAGATGCTCATCCTTCCTGCCCGAAAATTCTACGATTACTGAGGCATCAGGTGATATACATAAAGAAGATAGGGAACGGTTAAAATTCCATGTACGAGGGCCAGGGCCTTGTTCTAAGCCATCCTAATTCTCATTCTAAAAGAAAGAAAGAAAGAAACGCATCATGTCATTATACATGTGGTGCTGAATTTAAGTTGCTTTGTGGAACACCTGACAGTCAGAGTGTGGCAGGGTCAACTTAAGTGTTGATAGAGTATAATTATTTGAGTTTTACACCTCAGATTGTTTATGTTTTTAACAAACCAATTTATCTATACAGATTGCTTTTCTGAACAGTTTGAAAATCAATAGAATTTAATTGCGACTTACTTAAGGAGGTCGAAACTGTCAAAAGATCTTAGTGTTAAGATTTTTAGAAGTTGGTGTATACTATTCAAGGAGAGACGTTTTGTGAAAGACAACCTTTGTATTCTGTTATGATGCGACCTGTTGGTATTGTCCTTATGCCGCTGTCAAACAAGAGTGACACTGACTATTAGGGGTGACTATTGAGGGGGAAACTATTGGGATAGCGATAGTCTATTGCAACATACTATTGCAGTAGCGATAGTCTTTTGCGACCAACTATTGCAATACTATTGCAATAGTTTTTTCCTTCTTTGAATTGTCTCATCTGGAGTCATTTCCCAAATGAATGTAAAGTTTATATGAAATTTGAAACTTGAAATCCAGATCAAATATACAGTTAAAACATAAATTCAATGAAACTGCAAGTCTGCACCTAAACAATAAAAATACAAAACTGTACACCATAAATATTTAATAAACATTTTGTGCTGCGCATTTATCAACGAAAGTCACTTACTAAACTATCGATAATCACACATACTATCGATGCATCGATAGTTTTTCGTTTCTACCATCGATTAATTGCTATCGGAGACTCAACAATTGCAATTCATCGATAGGTCGATGCATCGTTACAGCCCTACTGACTATGTTTATAACTTGCGACATATATTTTTATGCTTTATGCATTTTGAAGAATATGGGGAAGAATTTTCTATTGAAAATCAGTTAAGCATTGACAGAACTAAATGTGTATGGTCATGCTGTTGGATTTCATTCGCGCTTAGTGCCTTTAAAAAATTTATGCTAGATCTATAAAGTCAAGCTGCTGCGGTGGAGGTACAATCATCCAATTCAGTGTTCATTCAGTTGCTCGCAGGTGTGAAGTCACTGTATGGATGAAGACACACTGGGATTATTGATCTAAAAAGATGGTCGGGGCTGAATACGTTGGAAATAAACAGATATGCTTATTATTTTATGGAAGCAAAGCGCATGAAGATTTATAGATACATTAGCATTTTCACAGTACTGTTGAGTAGACGTGCTATTTATCAAACCCTTAAACATCAGTGTCACCAAACCTGCTCTTATCACTACATATTCACTTGAAAGAAACATTACTGTGTACGCGCCTACCTTTCTATATATAGATCTAAAGTACTTGTGCAATAGAGTGTGTACAACACGACCCGTGGGTTATTTGAACACATTACAATGGGTCCTAGTGTATTATATACAAAATACAAATCCTGGTTCCCAGCTGGAATAATGAAAACAGTGTTTACAAATCCAGACTGTAATACATACAGTAGGGGCCGACCATTGTTACCATAACTCCAGACATGCATGGAGTTTATATCCTCAAATTCATTTTGATATTCTAGTTTCGGAACGATGACTGTGTCAGCATATATAAAATAACGTATCTTTAAGGATATATACGATGGTATGTGAATCACTCAACCTTACAGCGTGGTGTATATTAAGGTGTGCCGTCTTATCACGTAAACATGGACACTGTTTCGTTCCGCTTGAGGAAGCACAGTTGGCCTAAATACTTACGAGATATAAGTCTACGTGTTACAAAATGCTTACCTCTGCATGTGTATGGATACAGTGTTGTCCACGGGTTATCTGTATGTCGGGTGACTCATTATTTCCATTCTGCCGACAAACGTATCAATGTTTTGAAGTTGTCAAGAAACATCGTCGTCTGCTATGTATGGATCGCAATGACCCACTGCGCAGTGAATCCGTCGAAGCCTTTGATTGGTTAAAATGTATTGTAAAGCGGCTACATGGTTCAACGCCTATGAAATAGTTCTACCAGTCAAACTGCATGGAGTTCGCCGCTGTCTGTTTTATATGTGTTATATCTTATATATAATTGTCGTAATACTGTCTCTTGTGACGAGGTGAGATTTAAAAAAAAGTATCTAGCTGGCTGAAAGTGCGTGTGTACAACATTTAATTCAAATCAATCAGATTACTTCAAATTGCTATGCGCGACGGCGATCACAAACATCTAACGCAAATTTGTCAGTTGTCAAGGAAACGAATTATCGATAAATGATATATTATTAAAATAAAATATAGTCATGGAAAAAGAAAAAGAATAAGGGAACACACCAGGGACGGATACAGCTTTTTGAGAAGGGTGTGGGGTGTGGTGGTGTGGGTGTGGTGCACATTATTGAGAAGGGTGTGGGTGTGGGGGTGCACACTTAACTTTCACGAGAATTTCAATGGTCAGTTAATATAGCCTACTTTCAGGACAAAAGGGGGATGCGCAGCCCTGCAACCCCCACCCCCCCTTCTCTGGATCCGCCTATGCACGTGAAAGTACAAGTGTTCCTTTATTTATTTCCAGAATTTCACACGCAGTGCAATACATATCTTGCAAGGGCGTAGCTACCATTATGAAAAAAAGCCCGGGCTTACACAAGATTGTTGCTAAAAAGGTTGGGAAAGCCCTTAATACTATCTAATAAAGAGTTGCAACCTATCGGGCTTACACGAATCTACTGTACTATCATGTGTTCCCTTATTCGTTTCCAAGAGTATATTAAAACGTGAATGTTCACCACAAACACCCTACCAACACTATTGCCGGATCTGTCACAACTTCAGCAATACAGCAATTAATTTACCCCTTCCCAGTTCCTTTAATCCAGTAAATATATTGCCAATAACAGTCCAGTAAAACCAGCCGTTCAACAGCTGCTGCTCTTACACGCATTCTGGTTATGATCCGTCATCCCACTGCATGTAAACAGGTGGACCCCGGCATCAATCCACTATACACTATAATGTACTGAATATGTTTTAACACAAGCAGGGGGCGGTGGGGTAGCCTGATGGTTGAAGCGTTGGCTCGTCACACCGAAGACCCAGGTTCGAATCTCCACATGGGTACAATGTGTGAAGCCCATTTCTGGTGTCCCCCGCCGTGATGTTGCTGGAATATTGCTAAAAGCGGCAAACTCAGTCAGTCAGTCAGTCTAACACAAGCACGTGCATGCACGACGGCTGCCATCAAGGTGACGTGTGCGTATGAATCCAAACGCCCATGCAAGGGACCAAACACTAACGTCAGTAACCCGCATTACAAACCCAACATACTTTTAATGTTTCTGTTGATGGGACATTTACTCTTCTTTTTTGTTGTTGACATTTACAGCTGATACGATCAATCCCCTCAGGTGAATAACGTTTTCAATGTAATAGTATTAATACAAAGACATACGTATATATCATTTTCTTGAATACATGTATACTATTATTTTTGCAATATATATATTTACAAACACATACATATACAAAGTTAATAACATGAGGGGGAATATATTGCGCATAGACCTATTTAGTACGTGAATATATCGCATACATACATACCAAGTTCCCCCTCTCCGACCCCACTTAACATAAAGTGGATATAAACACGATACATACCTGTGTTGCTCAGTTGGCAGAAGTTAAGAGAGTTGTCGCCATGGCATATAGGAAGAACAGAACTCACGAGAACACGCACTAGTCGTTTTTCAGCTTAACAGTCAAGTCGCCCATGAACATGGCCATATCATATACAGTAATCAAGGCCAATTACTGAAATCGTCATTAGGCAAAGATGCATTGCGGCGTCTCGGTTGATATCATTACCAGGTAGTCAGGTGACATTAAGGTAATTACTGCGTTACCTATCTATACCACAACCAGACCAAACCCCAAGGGCTACTTAGCACGGTGTTGAAGCCGGAAGATAATTAATTAAACCCGGTTTGGGAGTGAGTGAGTGATACAGGGCTAAATTCGTCACACATATTTGTATGGACAGATATATCAGAGACGGGTACGTATGTACTTGCTTCTTTACTGGGTATGACACGTTATTAGATTTATGAAATAGGGGGTTTGATATGATCTCATAATAAGCCTTGCTTTAAATGTGTACAGCCGTACCCTACCCATTTGTATTGCGAATAGGGAAACATGTTTCAGTATATAAGGGAAGCGTTTTCTTGTTTGGCGATATTGTGACCTATGTTTAAGCCATTGTTATTTATTGGAAGAACGAAACATATGTTGATACGACGCTATGTGAGTATAACGGGACACATGCTTACCACATTGTTGGAGTATAACGGAACATACAAACAATGTGGAAAGCTATTCAAGGTTAATACGATAGCAAAGTAATTAACTGCGGCCAGTTGGCATGCCCCAGTGCTAGGAATACCTTGATCGCAGGCCTCCAGGTAAAACTTGTATTTACACAGAAAAGGTGTGTTTCCATGGTAACCATGAAACAGGTAGGTGCCTGCCAGGAACTTGTGGCTTGCGAACTGTGAGAGCGTGGAGGTCGACCGAGAGAGAGAGAGAGCGTGCGGGCGGGCGAGAGGCGGTGTGGCAGGAAAAGAAGCCATGAGTGGCTATGGAGTTCGTTTGTATAACACCGTCTCCCGATCCAGTGTTAATGAATTGTTGGGGTGCTTGGATATGTTTTGGTGACGAGGGCAGAGGTCTATGAGCAGTTTTCATGGAGCGTCGGAGGTGGCGGGGTGCTGAAAGGAAAATATGTCGCCCTAACCTCTTCCAAAGTCAAACTTACTCTTTTGGCGGAGCGTTGAATATGTAAGTTTATAATAACCAGATGCGTTATAAATAACCTTGTAAAGTTTGACTGTACAAACATATATGAACAATTTACATGTACTTAGCGAGTGAACAGCCGTGCCTTAATTCACAATACAAATGTCATTGTATTAATCATCTCCAAATCGGCTCTACAGGAGTCCTGCGTTTCAGCGAAGTTTTAAGGTATCGTTTTTGCCTTGAGCCTGTTATCAGTGGCGATGTGGCCAGTGATCTTAAACACGCTTATACCTACCACGTGTATTATAGTGCTAAATCCGTTAATGCAACAGGCGGTTAGAGCTTGTGCTTATCAGTGTTGCAACACACCTGTCGGCAAAATGCCCGTATGTACAGGTGATTTGTAATGCATTAAGTGTGAACATTGTTGAAACTGGCATATAGCTGTCCAGAAAACACTTCTACATTTAAGGTCACAACACACGTACATAACCGTTTTAATTGATACCAACTGGGTGTTTCACTACGTGTGAAGTGAGTTTTCTGTGAACTCCAAATGACAGAACAGGGAAATAGGGATGGTGATTTATCATTTGGTTGGGGAGGCGTGGGATATCCTCAGTATGTCTTCCAGTAAAGTGACACCGCAGACACAGAGGTATCAACACCTGCGCGTGCAATTCCTCGTGACACAAATACAAACAGACATCCAGACAGACATCCAGACAGGCTGTCACATGATAATCAAGAACTGGTAAACGCGGATAATCATTAGGATAATAAGAG
>VKKT01004097.1:18313-42029 GCA_008038995.1 Haliotis laevigata | reverse complement strand
AATCATCAAAACTGACGTGTCAAACTCCTTGCTCTGTGTTGTCTGTTCTAATATAGTTATGATAGATTTGGTAAAACAACAAAAACAAGATCAATTCCACGCTTGATAATGTACTTTACAGATAGTGACAAGGCAACTTCACTAAAGCAAAAAATGTTTCATATAAAGAAATCAAGTCATATCCTGTGGATTATATTGTAGTAGTTGTTTTTAAACTGGAGTTTCGTACTTTGCTTAAGACTTATAATGTCTCAGTGCGAACGCTCGGCACCTGCGTCTCCCTTTGACAAATCTCCAGCAATGAAGGTTAGCAGCTATGGAAATAGGTACCAACTGAAATGCATGTGTTCAATGGTATTTACAGCTAAAACAGCAATGGCACATTTCGTATTGGATGTATCTAATTATCTGATCAAGATGCATAAGATGAGATCAGAGCACATTTCACTTTGAAATAAACAACGTAAGTAATACTGGAAACAGACAGATTCAAAGGAATGTAAAGTACAAAGAGATTGCTATGTGCTCTTTGAAATATTTCTATTTTGTTTTTACTAACAGAGAACTTTCTTCATTGTTTTTACTAACAGGAACTTTCTTCATCATAGAACACGGCGTTGTCAATATGAACACAAGATACCCGTGTTCCTCAAGGAGTTTGACACGTCAGTTTTGATGATTAAACGTTTTTATGCATCCTGCAATTCACGACATTCCTACATTATACCTAGTTTCTAAACGTGAATAACCAACGTATTCTTGTTCTGATTCAGTAATTACACAATATGTTATAACATTGTAAAATTATTAAACAGTGATATCTTCAACGGGTGCGTGATAATTCTTTATATTTTTCGTCTTATTCAGTGTGTGCACTCTACCAAATACACCATCGTGTACTTGTTATTGCTAGAATATTGCTCTGTGTTGTCTGTTCTAGCAATAACACGGCTTGGAGTTCGTAAATTGTACCCATGTGGGAAATCGAACTCGGGCCTTAAAGCGAACGCTTTAACCTCTAGACAACCCCACAACTAAGTGAAATAGCTTCCGAACATCATATAGTAATTCACCATTAACATTGTACATTCATGGTCTTGTATTCAAAGGGGTGTGTGTGTGGGTGTGTGTGTGTATGTGTGTGTGTGTGTGTGTGTCCGCGCGCGCGCGTGTCATGATAATAACTGACATAAATAAGAGCATCATTAAACTCCATCACAGTGTTCATGTTAGACACATCAGATGTTCATCGCATCTATCTTTGGATACAAGAAGGGATAGGAACCCATTAAAACAACAAATAAGAGTGGAATATTCGCCAAACATGCAGTTATTTTATCAGACTTGTTCACTTCAAAGTCTTTGTATGTTTTGCTTACACGCCATTGGGTCGAAACACATTAGGGATTTGGTACATCTGACACTTATTGCCGCATTGCTGGTTTAGTCTTTGTTAATTAAGGACATATCAGTTTCGGTGAGTACTGCCAGGTCAAGACGATAAGCTGTAGGAGGGAGGAAATGCTGACTTCCTCTCTTAACAACATCAGTCTTCCTGGTTATTTCAACCTACAAATCACCATCTACTTGGGGGGCTTGTGAGTAGGTACGTAAGTAGTTTTACGCCGCTTTTGGCAATATCACGGCGGGGACACCAGAAATGGGTTTCACACATTGTACCCATGTGAGGAATCGAACCCGGAAGTTCAACGTGAGGCGCCGACGCTTTAACCATTAAGCTACCACACCACCCCGTTTCTTGTTTGTTTGTTGTTTAATGCTGCAATATTCGAGCTATATGTCGGCGGTCTGTAAACAATTCAGTCGCAAACGGGATACGATGATATGTGTCAACCAAGTCAACGACCCTAACCACCCGATCCCGGTAGCTGCCTCTTATGACAAGCATGGGTTACTGAAGATCAATTGTCACCCGGATTGTCACGTGTAAGTATTGTGACATAGCTATGAGGTTTGGAATAAGTGCTGTCAGCGTTTTGGACATTCTATGACAGTTACAACTATGATGTTACTTCAGATCATTAAGGTGTTTTTAGAAGTATTTCAGCAACATCATAGAAGTCATAAGCAATGGACCTTTTCCTCATGATGTGAACCAACCGCGCCTGTGACAAACAGGTACATTTATTTCTGGACTACCTAACAATATTGGTGTTTTGTATCATTCGTTGAATGGTTAATCGTGATTAAATACAAATCGCTGCCAAGAGAATGACTGACTGTATCAAGAGCTACTAAATGAACACACAAATCACATTAATTTGAGATGTGCGTCTGACAATAGGTTAGCCTGGGTAGCAGAACCACGCTGTTTTCTTGTGCCTGACTTGAATTGATCAGATGACTGTTGACATTAAACTGATGGGATGCTTCAACTGTTTGATGCTGTGTTCAATTGATTTGCGATGCACATACGGGATTCTTTACTCATTGTTGCCATTGTAAAAATGTTATTATGATCGAGTTTTCCACATGCTAGATCCATTGGCCAATGGTTTGTCTGCTGGTCTAATGCCGTGGACAATACTATTCCAACAAAGTGCCTGCAGTCTGCACATGGTAATTCATTGTCCAGTGACTTCCGTTAGGAGCATCGAGCCAAGCAACTGAGATATGACCTGCAAGCAATCTTTTTAATGAATATAACCACACGGTCATCGTCTATCATTAGTCGTCTCTTTCGAAAATCATACTTTGCTTTCGAACTATATTTTTAATTATTGAGACTACATTTCTATACGACCAAAAACTGACAACATGACCGAACTATACGATGAAAATGCATTCAGTTAACATATTTATATTTCATAATATTGCCTGCGAGTTGACACCGTTCGGTATAAAACATTACATGTAGGATGTTTGACTGAAATAACTCTTTTATCATCCCTTCACAGGTAGACGTGATTCCCATAAAACGAAACCTGACCTGGGCTTTCCTCGTAAATGCCTCTTCTTTTTTCAGATTTATGCTTTACAGTTAAGTTACTGGAACAAATTGACGAGTCGCGTGATGTGATCCAAAATGTCGTTCAATACAGTGGACTGTTAATGTCACTACGAGTAATTAGTTGTCCCTAAGGAGCTCAAACAAACATCCGCTACTTTCTGACATGGCCCGAACACATGCAGTGTGATATAAATTGATACCACACCTCTTTAAACAGAAGCTCATAACACATTTGTCTAACATGCATAGAAATTTGACTTGACAAAAGGTCCTCCCACAGATTGATCAATTTGTAACAGTACAGAAAGTTATGTAATAAATTGAAGAAATAAAGATTAGTGAATATAAGGATATTAATAATTAATACCAGCTTAAGATTGAGTGAGTGAGTTTTTTTTACGGCGCTTTCAGTACTAGTACAGCAATATCACGGTGGGCTTCACACATTGTACCCATGTGGGGAATAGAACCCAGATCTTTGGCGAAATGAGCGAACGCTTTAACCACTAGGTTACCCCACAGCCCCTGGGACTGACGGATACTGTAGTTTTGGGGTATCGTCTATATCCTTTGGTACAGATCAGTGATTTGTGTTATTTGAGAAGACAGTGAATGAAGTTTGTTAAAAACAAAAAGTAAGTAAATATATACAAATCAAATTGATTCAGGCAGAGTCAAATGCACATCATTATTACACGCTTGCCATTTGCACAATCGGTATTGATTCAGGGCAGACCGTATTTTAGCTTCCTCTCACGTTTGGCACCAGGAACGGCTTTACACTGGATCAAAGACACGAAAAACAATGAACGCCAACTGAAACCGAACAACATAGTTGTAAAAATGTTATTATCCGTTAGGTAACATGATAACATAATAAACAACATAACATCAGAAGAATACACATGGAAGCGACCTGATACAGAATTGTCGACCCAATACCATTTATTCCCTTGAATTATTATTACACATGGACATTGCACGGTGATAACCTGTTAATTATCATCAACGATAAGATACAGAAAAGGGACGAGCTGCTATATGATAGAAGTTGACCAGAGTTAAATGAAATATGCAACATTGAAAAAGAAGGTAAGAAAGAGACAAGGAGAGGGATTCAACTGGAAAAATAGATGTTGCTGTACATTTTCCAGTGCAGGTACCTGAAGTGTCCTTACCTTTGGTATCCATCTCTTTGAAATATTTAACTTCTATCGTATGAATATATCGGTAAACATTACATGTTGGTTAACTCTCACAATATTTACTACAGAATATACAGAGTATGCATGACATGAAATACACAATGCCATTTTAGAAAGTGGTCAAATGTAACATATGTCATATTTTGGGATTACACTTTCTCAGTAATTATGCATGACATGTCAGCCCTAAAGAAATTATATCGTGCTAGTCTGAAAGCATTCGAACAGGTATCTATGTTAATTTGTTTCCATGGGGACATTTTCAATAATGCAAATAATGTATGAAACTCAAATATATGACTCGAAGACATTCACACGGCGAACAATGAAATCCTACAGTGACAGTCAACAACGCCATGCCTTCATCTATGAAGTAACTTCAGTTCCAATTTGGCTCTGTTTCATCACGTTTTACCACCACTAAGTCAATAATGAAAAATATCTTCAGAGCCAACATAACACTTTGGAAACCTAAAACATTCCATCGTGTCGTCGTGGTGTACTTGAATAATCGCCCACTTCACTTCCTGTTCCAAACACTTTTCACGCTAAAAACAACATGTGAATATTACATGACTATGTTATCGTTTTATAAGATGTTATGTGCCAATGATGTCCTTTCAGGCGGCAAGAAGGAACGGTTATTGGTCATCCTCTGCAGACTTTCTGCAATGTCATTTCTGGAAACAGACGGTCTTCGAAGATGGCGAAGTAGCCTGTCAATGGAGTCATTATAGATATTCGTCACATTCGACTTGTATGCGAAACATGAAATCTGTATCTCTATCAACTTACGACATGTAAAAATGACTGATGTTTTCGTTTGGTTCTGAGAGAGTCAAGTTGAAACTGTTGTACGCTAAGGATTGACAATATTTTAGAACTACACACTATCATATGATATTGCCGGTATTCTTAACATAAAACGAGAAACGTTTGACATATCACCAGCTTACAATGAAGAATTTCGTGGTTTGTACCTTTTTTGACAGAGGTAGAATTGTTGTCAGCAACATGCAATTGTGGTTGTCAACTAACGGGAACGGGTCATGCTCGCTCACTTGGCTGATAGATGTCGTCGTATCTACATGTTGTTGATCCATGATGTAAATCACACATATTTGCTTTAGTGTGTTGGTTTGTATTGTTGAATAACGTCACACAGGGACATCTTCCACGTTGTTTCAACATATTATCGAGGCTGTACCAGACAATCCCGTGATACATAACGTGAGCCTCTATCTACACACATGGAATACGATGACATACATGAACCAAGTTAGCGAACGCTACCCCCATCCCTTTAGCCACCTCTTCCGACAAGCACGGATTGCTGATCACCAATTTTAACTTTGATTTTAACTATAAATCAATCATACGCGTATAACAGTAACAATATATGTAAACGAAAGACAATAGGAATAAGATGCACAATTAATAATGGCACGGTATTCTATTATTTTAGTAGCAAACAACAATCGTGACCCTACTCTGTGACGCACATCTAATCTGAGCTCTGACGAATTTATTGTCATAGGTTGGTTCCTCTTAAAATATATAATGCTCTGATATTGCCCTTACTGAAAAGGTGTTATAGTTCTATTGTATGCCCTACTTTTATCTAAAATGGGTATGAACCATAATGCTGAATAAGCTCTTGCTATAGAGTAATGTCCATCAAGGCTACCTGGAACCCTAGACCGGAAATCATTCAATAACAACGAAGTAATCACTTGCGATGTGGATCAATGTAGCAGCTTTATCTACTTCAAAGTTCATTTATTTGTTATTGAGACATCATGTAATCGAGATAGATCAAGGATTACGTACATCTAAAAGTTATAAGCGCACTGCCGGTTCAGTATTAAGTAATTAAGAACATATCAGTTTCAGTGAGTGCTGCTAAATCAAGACGATAGGCTGTACGAGGGAGGAAATGCTGACTTCCTGTCTGACCCATCTGCCCTCTCCTTGCTTAATTCACCCCACAAATCATCAATCATGAACTAAGAAATGTGTTGGCTTACTGATGAAGGAAGAAATTGTTCATTTACTGGCTTATGCGTCAACCATCGAATGTTTCTCAAATTGTCTAGACTAGTTTCCGATATAAACTTGAAACGTTTAGACGGTAGCGACAATGGATTGACACGAGATAGCAATGCAATTTTGCAATGTGGCTTTTGGTGAAAGATACATGTATGGTAAATAGTTTCACATTTTGTCAATGAGATCCTTGTCTCACAAAGTTCGGTCAGTAAAACATTTATATATCTACACTGTAAGGAGCAGACTTTGTATGGATGTCAACTGTGTTCCTCATATGGATGTATTCCTCATAATAAAGAAGTTGACATCCATAAAATTCTTTCCTCATGTGTATAACTTCTAAATGCCATTCAAAAGTCAAAGTCAAAGGTGTTTTATTGTATCAAAGCCATCAGCCCATATACAAGTTTACATAAATACACTGGTTGAGAATATACCGATTAGTAGATACAGTGGAAAAGATGAAATATAACATTCATTTAACAGTTGGTGAATTTTTAACAGTTCAAAGACCGATCTACACTGTGTTTGTAACTTGTGTTTGTAACTGTCAATCAGCAACACTTACACAATTAGTCAAATGTAAAAAAGTAAAGGGTAAAAATATTAAGAACCTTTCCATGATCGCAACTAGTATGGTGATCTACCTTCGGTTGTTGGCAATCTATAGCCTGTTTTATATTGTATTGTCATTTATAGTCACAAAATATTTTAGATTTAATTACTAGTCTTAAATTTATTCCTGTGATAATGTAGTTGTTTTAATGTCCTTTGCAGACAGGTACTTATATTATATAAGTTTGTTTTTATTCATTTATCAATTTACAACTTTCTTAGTCACGATATGGCTGAAATACTGCCGTGACTTTAAATTTTAACTCTCACACACACACATGGTCGCAATAAATCTTTGCTCATTGCGGACCAGTTTAGGATTAAGACGAAAATATCAAAAGCATGTATTTATGAATGATTGTTAAATAGTGACGATACCAAATGTTAGAAACATGTGAGTGCATCCTGCCCCGTCACTAACACATGGAAGGGTATTTTAATAATTAACAAGCAGGTCTGGAAAATGTTACAACGGTAGTGACTGCTTAAAGCTCCACATAAGTTATTTACCTACACAGTCGGAAGGGGCTGCTGCACCAAAATGTTCAAGACGCTACACTTCAGGCGACAAGTAACAACAAAATCGATGTGATGTTCATTTGCAATACCAGTGTGCACTAGTTTTGAATTTTGATCATAGATTCAGCTCGATCATATCAGTCGTACCTTAACCAAAGGAAATGGTAAATACCTACCTAACCTTCATTACACATCAGGCAGATAAGGTAATTATATCCAAAGATATGGTTAACATTATACACAAGGATGTGTTAAACAATTTCCTTCAAGTCGGTTATCCTCTCTCCCACGCCAGGGTAGCCCTTCTTCGTGGTTTGTCATCAATTTCGATAATGCAAATACCTCATATTTAACTATTATTTCTGTTTTGTAACAGAGATGTCGGGTTGGTCCACTGGTTGAACAGAAGACTCCGGGTCCTTCTTCCCACTTGGTTACATAGCGTGAAGCCAATTGCTGGTAATAGTGCTGGAATATTGCTTAAAACACTGCGAAGAACATATAAATCACTCACTAAAACAGTGAGAGTTGAAAAAGAACCATATAGGTCATTTACTGAACATAAAGATTTTTCTGGGTTACATCTTCCTTTTATTCTTTGTACTCAAGAATAAAAAGAAGATGTAACCGAGAAACATCTCTATGTTCATCAAATAGCATCTTCTAAAATGCCAAGAAAGCATCTAGGTTATTTACTCTTTTGTCCAACAAGAAAATAAATTATTTCATGAAACATTTAAACATGGTAGCGTTATGTTTGACAAATATGACTGATGAACTTGGTTTACCTTTTAAAATGCCGCACAGAGCATAGAGTCCATCACACACTTAAACTTTGGTTTACAACAGTCTCTGTACTAATATGGCTTTATGGAAACGAAGGTTTTGAGTCGTTGAATATTTGCTAACGTGATGATTGGTTAAACCTTTAGAAATTTTCTCCGACAGTTTTGAACGTGATCTTTACTCTGACGACAATCATAACCATCTCATTTTGGGGAGATTGTATATAGAAATAACCGTGTAATCATTTATGAGATGATACACAGGTGTCATTATGGTCCTCAGATTGCTGCAGAAGTATGAATGTCATCCAATTATATCGAGTGAAGGGGATACAAACACGGGGATATCTAGATCAAGTCATGTTTATGCTCGGACTACATTGAGCTAACCCTGCTATCTTTAACCATCAAAGAGAATCGGAAGACTTTATGAGACGTATGTAGGTTATGGAAGCTAAGAAGATACTGATTTGCATCGTTACCGCAGGGGAGGGGACGGGTTGAGGATACAAGTATTTGTGCATTCAAGCCATAGCAAATCCGTTTTTCGACTGATAATAGTAACAGTTGAACCTGAAAGTGTATGGTGTTTTTTGATGAGAGGAACGCAACTATGAGGACGCCAATATTTATGAGCTCCTACGAACCCATGTTGTGCCTCAATATATTGCACTCAAAGAGGAAATCAATTTAGTGTCTTTGACCTTATATTGCAAAGTGAATTAATGGACGATCGTGCATTTAGATTCTAGTAACCCACTTATGACTCTAGCTATCGGTTCAGATTCAGCCGTCCCTACACCATGACGATCACCTGCTTTATACATCCATCACAAGCGTAATGTCATTTCAAGGTGCTCATCGACACTCCAATTCGTACCCTATAGATTTGACACAATTAGACTGATTTCATTTCAAATATATACAATGCAAGTCTACAACATACATTACACGCGTATCTAAGAAAACAGACAGTCATACTTATCTGTTTGAATGCATCAATTACCTGATATGTTTCTGAAAACGTCAATGACGTAGTCATTTGTGCCAGAGATTGAAAATGGATGAAACAGACAAAGGTGATGAGTACTTCGAGCCATCACGTTCCCTTTTGGCATCTTGAGATGAGAGAATGAATCAAAAGGCCAGTAAGTGCTATAGCGTGTACCTTTTTTCATGAACTGTTTTTTACATGTATCTGTATATGTATTTTATAATTCCTTAGGATGAATTGTAAAATAAAACAGACAAAGGTGATGAGTACTTCGAGTCATCACGTTCCCTTTTGACATCCCTTGAGATGAGAGAATGAATCTGTATATGTATTTTACAATTCCTTGTGCATTTCTTCAAATTGCGCATAATCATTTAGTAAAGCACTATATATACTGAATAGCTAAGTTGCGCATTTCTATAATAAAATAGAGTTAATAGCGAGTAATCAGTTTTATTTATATTTTCATACATTATTGGGATGCGATTGTTGATGTCAGACATAAGTGTTAAACATACTGTTTGGAAAGATGACAGCTGATGTCAAGTCGAGTAATTTTTTTTAAAGATAGACAACTTCTTTACTGTAATGATTGTGACGTGATACTAACTAATTGTTTATCCGGAAAACAAGTGTTCCTCTTCATCACACCAGCTTCTAAATGCCACTTGAGGAAGTGATGGCAAGTCTTCTTAAACATTTTAAGAGTAAGTATGGTGATAATGACAAATTGCGTCCATGTAAATAGCTTATACTAAAAGCTTTTCGCACGACTGTATGAGGGTGATTATACAGAGATTTGAATCAGAAATATATTTGGAAAATAAGTAATCTTTAGATTAGTGTGTTTGTGTAAATGAAAACAAAAAGTTGGAGAAATGGTCTCATATTGCAACACGTTATGATAACTGAAACGACTTTTCAGAGATAATTCCTGCTTCTTCTTCAGCTGAATGCAGAGTCAGTGCATAGAGTTAATAGATATATATAGATGGAGCATGTTTGGACAACGTGTCATAAATACGTGTTGGTCCAACTACAAAATGACTTTCAAGAAACTCGTTTGTGACGTATTTAATTTGTTTACTTCCATGTTCTGACTATGATTTTCGATTCATGTTATTGCGTCTGACGTGATTTAATACTTAAAAATATTTCAAGTGCCAATTAGTGTCATCAGTTAGAAATATCTTGTCGCTAATGAGTAACAACAAACTTATGTTGCCCTTTATTAAGCGATGTAGTGTAATACGCTTCCTGCACATAATTGAAAAAAAGAGAGAAACAGAAAGCAAAATTGTACATGTACATTCAAATTGTGAGCAAAGGTAAATCAAATATTAACCTAGCTACCTACATACCTGCATATGTAAATATGGATTAAAATGAATAACCTAGAAAATAACTTCTAAAATGTAAGAATAACACATTGTACTCAGAGAGGATGGTGGAGAAAGTAGCCAGGTTTGGTAATTGTATTAGTAAAACAAGGGTGTGCATATATAATGTACAAGTTAAAGCAACACGCACATCACGCTCAGGAAAAATCAGGTTTCTTGTTTATTGATTCAGGACAGACATTTGTTTTCAGTTGACGCTCGCGATTGGCGCAAGGAATATATATTATCACAGGATCAAAGACAAGGACATTGACCAGGTTTAAAAGCAATGAGATCAAAAGAAAACAGAACAAAACATTTGTAAGTTGTTATATTCAGTGGGGAATTGAGGAGGTAATGTGATTCAATCTTAAACAAACTACATGCATAGAAGGAAGCTGCTGAGTAGCTAGTAGAAAGGGGACAATTGCAGGATGAGAGAAACAGTTGACAGATTGGGGAAGGAAAAGAGACTTCCTTATCCATCCGACTTGAACAAGTTCCATGTACAGTTTTCTAGACAATTCGTTAACGCCTCTGTGCGTTTGGGTGTATCGGCACTGTGAAAAATATATCTGTGTTTGTAAATAATATTAAAAGGCTGTAAATACTGGTGTTGAGATATGTTAGTCTTAGCTCTTTTCATGTCAACATGTAGGTACAACATTATACAGTGGTCTCGCTAATGGATATTTACTGCTGGAGTATTTATTACACCAGCTTAAAGTGAAAAGTGAAAGGAAGAACACTAGTAAGCTGTTTATATATGTGTGGACCTCACTGATAATTTGATATATTCTTTATCTTCTCTTGCAACCATTTCAAACATATTCAGAAGCAATACTTTGAAAACATTACAAATGCATTAACGGGAAAAGGTATCATGTTGGTATTCTAATATTTGCCCAATTTCCTCTTCAAGGGAATGAAGTCAAATGTTTCTGATGTATGTTTATCAAGGTTACATGGAACCCGAGGAGGCTGGAAATACCAATAACAACGGAGTAATTGCTAACGACATGGATTCCCCTTTTAGCTTTATCAACTTCAAAGTTCATTTATTTGTTATTGAGACACCGTATGGTCGAGATTGATCGAGTATTAGGTACATCTAAACCTTACTGTCGTGTTGCCGGTTTAGCATTAAGTGATTAAGAACATATTAGTTTCAATGAATACTGCTAAATCAAGAAGATAGGCTGTAGGAGGGAGGAAATTCTGACTTCCTGCCTGACCCATCTGCCCTCTCCTTGCTTAATTCACCCTACAGATCATCAATCATGTACTTAGAAATATGTAGGCTTACTGCTGAAGGAAGAAATTGTTCATTTATTGGTGTGTGCTTCAACCCTCAACTGTTTCTCAAATTGTCTAGACTAGTTTCCGGTGCATATCTGAAACGTTCAAATATTTGCCTCAGTGGATTGATACTAGATAGCGATGTGGCTGTAGGGGAAGATTCATGCGTGGCCAATGCTATTACTGTTTTTCAATGAAATTTATGTCCGGTCGTTCATACGTGTTTGTGTGTTCAAAATGCATAGATATTTTTGAAGTGAAGGACTATCGATCATCATCGTCGATATTCGTGGAAACCTTTCGGATTAGCCATTGGTTTAAAGATACTTTATAAACGATTAATAATATGTTTACGGTCGTGGACAGCAACTCATGATACAAAAGTATTACATTAAACTTTTATCTTGATCACTTTGTGTTCAATATCAACGTGTTTTGTTCATTAATCGGCATATTGATTTTTCATCCATAAAACAGACTGAGTCTATTTCTTACAAAATGAGATGCCTACTTTCCAATAAGTTGCCATTAGCTGTTCAAGTTGTATTCTCAGCCACTAAAGTGCACAAAATAGTTCCTCGTTAAAACTTTACAAACAACCACAAATAACAAATATGACTTTTTCACTTCCAGTTGTTGTCATTGATTACTTCGGTTTTGGAAGAGCACGAAGTGTTATAAACAGTATTGCAAGCTGTTTTGTGATGCGTTAATGGGAACGCTCATTATTACTCGATAACAATGCCGCGGCAGTGACAGCAGAGATCAGTGGTCCGCTCCGTTAGATGTTTGTTGGATGGAAGTCAAAATGAAACAAGAACACAAAAGACTTAAGATGCCAGTTGTTTTTGTTTGTTTCGTTGGTTTTGTTTGGGTTGGGGTTTTGTTTTGTTGTCGTTTGTTGTATAAAAGTGAAAGAAAGCGCCTCAAAATCATCTCGTGGTTACCCGAGCTTTGGCATCGCCTCACCCGGTTTGTATGTTTGACCGACCCGTGAAGATCTGGGTTAGAATTGGTCTTCAGTAACCCACGCTTGTCGTAAGAAGCGACTAACGGGATCGGGCGGTCATGCTCGCTGACTTGATTGACACATGTGATTGTGTCCAAATTGTGTAGATCGATGCTCAAGATGTTGATCACTGGATTGTCTAGTCCAGACTCCACTAATTAAAGACCGCCGCCATATAGCTGGGATGTTGCTGATGGCGGGGGTAAAACTTAGCTCACTCACTCACGCCTGTTTGACCAAAACAGAAGTTGTCCCCAGATGAACCAAGGGGGACAACTTCCAAGGGTGTCAGCTCTTGACGAACTTTTGAATAAAAGCTGGTGATCTGGATCTGTTACAGTAGCAAAGACTTCTAGAAATGCCCCAGTCATGCCTGCAAAGCTAGGTATAGGCCTCCTCTTCCGGCATCGTATGCATCATTTTCTCTTACATCTAACTAATCTACAATTAGGGAAGAAATAGTTTCCAAGAACTTGGCTTATTATCATGATGGTAACAAGGTTTTGTCCAGGATTCAAGCAGGGTTTCGAAACGGTCGCCTATGCACTGATCAGCATGTAAAACAACAGATAGAAACTCAGAAAGCAATTGGCAATCAGTAGTATATGTTGTGCGTGTTTCTTGATACTGAAAAGACTTCGGTATAAATAGGCAACGAGGTATGCTTTTGGAATTGCAAAAGCTTAAGTTGGCTAAAATCATTTTTTCTCTGAAAGGTTCATTCTGGTGCATATTGGGACAGAACTTCCTGGAATGCACATCATAGATAGATGGTACTCCAAAAGAAAGTATGAATAGCCCAGTTTGGTTTAACATCACAATCAACAACGTTTTCGTTGACCTACCTGTGTCGATTCTGCTCAATTTGCAGATGATATATCGTTCTGGAGAGGAATTGGTAACATTCAGGTTGCTGCAGAATCAAATAAAAAATGTTTAGCGTTAGTTAATGTTTGCTGTTCAAAATAGGGTTTTGAAATATCCTATTCAAATTGGATTCGTTATGATGATCACTCGTCGGAAAATGCCTTCCAAGATTGAGATTTCTCTTAGACACCATTACTGGATGTTGTATCAGATTTCAGATTGTGTATTTGTGTCGCTATACTTTGATCAGAGAATGACATGAACAAAGTATATATCCTATCTTCGCAGCCGTTGTAACAGTGTTATCAACCTATTGAAGTGTATGCCCAAAACACAATGGTGACCGGATAATTCTACTACTTTATTGCTGTATAAAGCACTTATCCTATGGAGAATCGACTATGGCAGCCACGTCTACATGCATGTGTCTAAATATCACCCTATCGAACATAGTCGCATTCAATTTAGAGCCCTTAGAATTTGCACAGGAGGTTTTCTAACAACTCCAGTCTCAACTATTCAGGTTGAGGTTTCTGACACGATCTTGTTCCTAAGACGTCAACAGATATCCCTCAAATACTTAGGAAGATGAAGGCTATGGACAGCTATAATTCAGTCACGGATATAAATTACGCATTGTGTTAAGAACGGCATGTGTGACTGGTCTCAGAGTAATATCCCGTTTGGTTTAAACATTCAAAAATGAATTGCACAACATGGAGTTCGCTTGAGTCCAGGGGGAGGTGGGGTTTACCCTAATTGTTAAACCGTCCGCTCCTCACGTTGAAGACCCGGGTTCGATTTCCCGCATGAGTACAATGTGTGAAGCCCATTACTGGTGTGCCCTGCCGAGATATTCCTGGAATATTGTAAAAAGCAGCGTAATACCAAACTCACCAAAGTCACTCACTTATAATTTGATGGGGAAATGCATTCATATCTGATCTCTGTATGAAGAGGCATGAATCAGAGGTAGATGGGAAAGAGACATGATTCAGAGATGAATGGGAAGGCATCCAATGTATATATATATTTCTTTTTGACCATAATACAAAGGGCTGGCGCAAGGTAAAACCATGCATATGTTCACACAGATTATTGTAAAGTGATCAAAATTATTTGTGGATATAATGTAACATGTAGCTAAACATCTTAATAGTCTGGGTCTGACAGCAGTTGAAATGTGACGGATATTTGCTTGGCCTGACACAGATTAATATTGCTTTCTGAAACGGGGCCCGTGTATAAGGTGACAATCTGAATACGTTTCAAGGCTAAAAGTTATCCAAGCGATGGTCGGGCGGTGGGGTAGCCTAGTTGTTAAAGCGTTCGCTCGTCACGCCGAAGGATCAGGTTCGACTCCCCACATGGGAACAATGTGTAAAGCCCATTCCTGGTGTCCCCCACCGTGGTATTGCTCGAATATTGCTAAAAGCAACGTAAAACCCAACTCACTCACCACTCCCAAGCGATGTTCGTCCTCGTACTGTGTTGCCTCCGTTTGAATATACTCGTCCATTATTATTTTCCTTAACCACGTTCTCAAAAGCTATCTCAGTGCTGAGATGATCGTAACAACCAAACTTTAACATCGCCATCAAATCTGCATTACGTATAAAAGCCACAGGCCAATATGAATATTTGTACACATAATCCAAACAGGTATGAAGCCCCAAACGAAAAAAAGACACAATTTCTAAAAATGCTTAGGGTTTACCTGCTTATGTGCGCAGATTATTTTGCAGCCCCAATAAATAGATACTGAGGGGGAAAAATAAGGGAGCACATGAAAGCACCAGTGTTCCTTAATTTTTTTCCAGGTTTCTTCACAAGTTGTGCGATACAAAGCTTGTGAAGAACCCTGGAAAAAATAAAGGAACACTTGTGCTTTCATGTGATCCCTTATTTGTTTCCCTCAGTATATTACAGTAACATATACATATATGGACTGAAATCCTTTAGTTATGGTTTTAATCCCTAATCACCAGATTTCTAACTTTAACTCTTAATTCGTATGCAGGGTAAGTAAACGACCTTGATTGGTAGAATGCTCAGGTAACATACATTTTATAAGGCTTATCGTACCGCTAATATTGCTTTCTGAAAAGGGACTCGGGTATAAAATGTATATATATCTGATCAGTTTCGAAACATTCTATCACCGGTAGTCATTTTTCAAAGGTGACCTTTCCTTTGACGACCAACCAGAACATTAGCATTACAGGATTCCCTACTTTATTGGTACAGCATATAGATATAATGTTCATTCTTGATCAACTTATCAGATTACTCAAAGGAAACGCTATGGTGCTCTGATTGATTGAAATGGCAGAATGTTATCCAGAACATCTAAATTATCCACCTTCACAAAACAAAGGAGAAAGAAAAGACACTGCACTCTTGATCGACTTTGGTGATACTCTTACTATATTGGGCTGACCGTTGTATCTTTAACCATCAAAGACTATCGTGCGACCTTAAGCTACCCATTCACATCGTCATAACTCACGGTCGGTAGGTGTGTCAATCGAGTATTTAATACATTCAAGAAAAATGTGTATTCCCACTGTTTAAACTTAAGCCAATGACAAATTCATCAGTGGGTGAAGCTGAAAGTAGGATAAGTTTCTCCGAGATCGTAATACAGATCTACCCAATTTGGAACCAACGACATCCCGTTAGTCGCCTCCGACGACAAGCATGGGTTACTGAAGATCAATATTCTAACCAGGACCTTCTCGGGTTCGTGAGCTTCAAAGGTACTGTGTCTCGTCTCAACTATTGCACTCAAATAGTAAAAGAATTATATTGTTCTTTGTCCTTCATATAATACAGAAAGTCAGTGCAAAGACATCACAGTCTTGACTATCCTCAGAAAAGAAATCCGTTTGGTGTGAAGTGAAACATAGTTGACACAGACATTTTAGGAATGTATCCTCGAAAATAGGTGATGACAGTAGGTGAGGTGAGGTGAGGTGAAAGTGGGTTTTACGTCGTGCTTGAGAATATTTCGCTCATATGACGACGTGCATGCGTGTCTATGTGCATGTGCGGCTGCTGGTACTAGCCCAGACATAGGCTGGTTTTATAGTGCTAGCTCACTGAGATACCATGCCGCAGTGAAGCATGAATACCTCACTCAGACACATTTTACTGACTCCGAGCCGACCAGTCCTTGTTGAACCCATTAATGCCGAGCGTCAAGCGGGGACCAACAAGTGCCATATTTTAACGTCTTTTGGTATGACGCGGTCGGTGGACGCTCTAACCACTACACCACGGAGGCGGTCGATGACACTAGGTGTTTCCGAAACGGGTAAGCATGCCCTACTCTATCGACACCATCCGCCATTCACAAGGTTTGCTTAAAAATGAAAATATTATGTGCCAGATGCTGCAGACTGTTAATAAACCAGACAATTGAATAATCGATGGATTGTTTTGTATAAAGTACAGAGATTTCAATCCCTATAAGTAAAGAAAAACGACCGGGACACGGATTTGTTCAGCAACACATTAGTATTGTTATTACTATAAGGTAAATAATACAGTCGATATTCACGGGACCAAGAACAAAAATATCGAGTTATCCGAGCTTCGAGACATCCGACCAGGGCATATCATCACATATCACTATGAAAGAAAACAAAACAAAAAGKAAATTTCATGTATATGTATTTGTATATACATTTTTTCCATTGGAATGTGCTTCTAAGTTATAATGTGAGTGAGTTAGTGAGTTTAGTTTTACGCCGCACTCAACAAAATTCCAGCTATATGGGGGCGGTCTGTAAATAATCATTTATCAATACATCATGTGAAAAGCGCTTTCTCTAAACTCTGTACATAAACTGACGATCATAACAAGGTATACAAACATTTTGTTTTTAAAAGCCATTTCTTAGTTTTGTAGGACCAAATGTCACAAATAGGACGTGATTGGGCAATCATACACAACCTTGCAATGCACACGAGTCATGCCATTCGTGCCCACAACAGCATAACACTAGTGGCATGTCATATGGACGTTATCAGTCAACGGCAAAATATCTGAGAACGTGGCAAGGCTATTGCTGCCTGCTGTGCAGCGGTTGGTAGTGTTGTTATGGGCAAGTTAAGCGTACCTCATACACAGGACAAAAACGCCTGACATCGACATACACCAGATCAAACGCATACTTTATGCACTTAAAAGAAACGTTACATGACTTCAAAGGTGCCAACAACACCTTCCGTGTGGATAGCATTAGCATAATTTCTCATGGAAAATCCGGGAGGTTTCATCCGACTACTGGCAGACAAGGATAAGTTGAGCACCGACCTGACAATTGACCCGTATTAGCATGTGTGAGTGCCGCCCACTGGCGGTTGCCATTGTTAGCGAAGGGGCCCGAGGTTGTCCGCGATCAAGTTACTTATGAGCAAGGCGTGTCTTATGAGCCTTATGACCAAGGCGTGTGCAGCAACGAGCGGAATCAATTTCATCGTCATGTATTGCACAGCACTATCCTACATCTGCTCTACCTTTCACAAATCAAATGGGTTTGCTCATTGCCGTGCACCGCCTACTTCTCGTAAACGCGTTCTCTGCACCGGTCCAATTTATCATTGTTTGCCAGTAGAAGACCAGGAAGTGCAGTATAGTATCAACACATGGGGCTTTTTCCAGGTTGGTGTGATTCTGGGACTATCTAATGTTAATAAATAAATTCATAAAAGCGAAAATAAAACATTATGCACAGGCGATAAGGTAAAGGTATATTTAACACTCATACAACGGTTTTTGTGTGTATTCATCTGTGCGGACCTATTAGAGAAAGGAATCAGAAAATCCATAAGTGTTTCTCGAAAAACACTTAGATGCCGTAATATAAGTGCAATCCCGATCGTCTGTAATTAATAAGTATACTACCCATCAAATGTTTAGACTCACTTAAAGCACTCTCTGTATGTTAAGTATATATACGGTTACATCGAAGATGAATACTCAATCTGCAAACCTTATGCAGATGAATTGCACGAGGATCATGCATCAGTTTTCTGAAAAGCATGTGCAAATGTCGTGCATGTGAAAAACTTTGTTTTGGTGTAAAGTTTAGTTAAGAATTCGCCAAATTTCACTGAGTTTCATGATTTATTGAACTCATGAAAATAATTTTTTCAACGTTACGAGTTTGTTTTACAATATATCAGTTCATGTGTAAACAGTACCCTTTAATCAGTATGGACTATTTTGCAAAATCTAGTTTAGAAGTTTTTTATTGAAACTAGTGAGTCTAAACTTTGGATGGGTAGTATATATGAAGTCCGTGGGTATGGTTTTGAGATTTGAAGTTAAGAAAGTAAGAAATAATTAACAGGGCGTTACTGAAGGCACATGCAAACACCATCGAAGAGAATTGTTTGATTCCTTAGAATTCACTCACTAATCCCAATCACGGTCAACAAATGTTTGCGTTGATTAACTGGGAACTAAAGCTTTCTGGGTTTCGCATCTTATCCAAATACATTAGTGTACAGTATTCAGTTCTGTAGAATGCCATATGCGTCCAAGGAAACCCAAGAAAGATCAATCAGTTCGAATCATAACGGACACGTTGTACATGAACTACATCTAACAGAGATTGTCAGATGTAGTTTGGTTGACCCGTGTGCCAGGAGGAAGTGACATGGAGAAAGTTTAAGCTGCTAAATTTCTTACCCCTGAGACGTCAGTCTTAAATCTTTAAAAGTTTTTTAAAAAATCAATGAAGAGAGCTTTGACATTTGAAGTAACACAATTAATGTGTACGAATAAAACCAATGAACTTCATACTAACACTTTTAAGACATACACTAACGGATATCTATTTGACAAAAAGGGCGACAATTGGAAGCGACTTTTACTTTTATAAGGGAGCTGTTTGACTGATTTATTTTGACTTTTATACAGTTGTCAAAAGACCATGTTCTCGAAAAAAAGAAAACACAATCGTATCCACTAAAATTGTTCTATCGAGAATAATACAAACTCGTTGTTTGTGATCATGAACTCGGGGATTGTGCAAATGTCCGTAAAAACGTTCCAATTGCTGCGAGCAATCACAACGACGGAAGAGAAGAGATGAATTCAAGGAGCAATCAGCTTCCACGTGCAGATTAGCAGTGGCAGTCAGGGAAGTTCTGCGGTGATCTATAAAATTACTCTAGCGATTAATCGAAATATCTGTGTTAATTAAATGAATCGCTCAATCAGCTGTAATGACCGACACTTGAATAGCATCGGGAAACAATCGCATGATATAAGTCCTAAAGTCTTTATTCAGCATTGGAGGCCTCGTGGCACAGATTACAAACTGTGTTGAGACACACATTTCTGTGTGAAATTTCTGTGTGAAAAGTTATTTCTGAAAAGTACAATGATGTAGAAATGGTTATATTGTACCATAAAAATGATAATTCAGTTTATGGGAATCATTTTGCATAAAGATTTCTTACCAAATATAATGCGAGTCCCTTGAAAATGTTAACATTTGTTGAAGACATAAGCGGTTGTAGTTTTCACCGGGAAGGGTAGTGAGGAAAATATCTTGGAATGAATTTATATCTGCTAATATTAAAGTAAGGACAATCCAAGATGAAATGAAATTCATCTTCCGCAGCCATATTGTTACATATATTAGGGCAGATCGGTAAACGTTTTCTTTACTTTTTATATAACGCTGGTTATGAGAAGTATACGAAACTTCGTGCGACCAACTTTTAAATCGTTATCTACAGCATTTGTAGTTAATAGTGATTTATAAGAAATATAGTGACAAGGACATATTGTACTATTGATTTTTTACACCAAATCTGAATTTCTAAATCTATGCATATTTAAACAATCTTAGAAATATTTCATGTCTCCACAATCTTGACCGATATACAGTGGAAGCCCTCTACACCGGCAGCCCTCCAATCTGATCTCAATATCGGCACTAGAATTTGGTCCCGGCAGAAGCTAATTAATTTATGATCATTTACAAGCCTTCTAATCCGGCGTCAGTCTATTCCGTATTTCGGCACAACAAAGACCGCCCACATGGCTGTTTGTACAGTACTTAACGCTCTCTAAACCGGTATTTACTAATACCAAAGTAACGTTTAAATAATTACAATGGATGTTTCTACGAGATACTGTTTGATTCTTTGTGATTTTTGTTATTTTAACTGAATGTGATCGCTATTACATGTACATTAAATCAATTATAAGATGTGTTAAGTATTGTGTAATTATTTAAGAATGGAACTAGTAGATACTGGTTATGGATATATGCACAGGATGTAAGAACATCCAAAACAATGGCACCATATGCTAAAAGCAATGAATGACAACTGATGAAAGTCATGGGCAACTGAGGTTGAAACAATTAAGCTGCATCTATGGTTTTAATTATGCATAGAATTTTGGAACAATTGTAAACATTCATTCATTCATGCATTCATACATTCATTCATTCATTCATTCATCTCACATTTCTATCAAATGTTTAAAGATTATAATACTCAATCCATTCTTTCCGTGTTAAAAGACGAATGTAGTTTAGATTTCTGCTCTAAAACAATTTGTGAAATTGAATCATTCGTATTGAGAATGCATGCTAAAGATTAAAGAAAATATGCATCACTTTTAAGGTTAGTTGAATTAGAAATCACGAATGATACTGTAGAAACGATTATGGAAAATGGAGAATATTTTAGATGACTTACCTTGTACGTCATCGCGGTACTTGACATATCCGTAATCGTAAATAAAATTGTGAACTTAAAAGGGCTATTTTATTATGAAATCCGATTAACATGGCATTAATCAACACATTTGTGAAAACAATATTATCTTAACTATGATAGTGTTTCAGCGAGAGCCATTAGACGAACGAAGGCGGTTAGAATTTACCAAAGGATACAAACTCAATCGTTGCTCGGTAAACACTAAAACTCGGATTGCAAGGCGAAGTATGGAACAAAAAATGAAATTGCTTCACTCACCTTAATGTGAAATCAGTTGAAGTATTTTTGTAATCCAAGGTGTACAAAACTGTATCCATTATAACATTTTATTTAAGGAAATCACCACAACCAAACTTCCAAAATATATCATTTTCATCATGATTTTCTCAATATTTGTTCATACTGTTTAAGGTTTTTATTATTTTAGGCATGATTTCAAGCATATTTCAATGGAAAATATTATTTGAAAAATGGGATAATATGAATAAATAATTATGACTGTGTACAACAATATAATAAATTCCTTTCTAAATTTCTATTTTGTTAGAGTGTGCAAAATCGTTTTCAGTGAACAGAGATCATTTTACGTTTTGTGTCATTTGAATTACAACTTTTGGTATTCACCGGGAGATAATTAAAGCCCATGACGTCACTTCCGCAACCTTATATGGCAACAATGAGATGCAGTCGACCTAGTTCAGATCGAGTGGGAAGGGTCATATACGACACATAAATATCATAGCAGATATGGATGGGGGTCAGACAGATTCAAAATGATTCCAGAGCTTAATGTTAATATTTCTGCTGGATAGCACTTACGAAGATTCGATACATCATGCTGGTTTCCAAAAAGTAAACAAGCGACTGACGTCTGGCTGTCGATTTACATATGCAAATCGAGCTGAAAACCCGAAATACGGTTTGCCTCGATACCATGACTGCCGCGATACAACGAGGTCCGAGTAAACAATCTATGATAACTTAAAAATAATCATTCTGAAAGATACTGTACATGTAAAAATTGATTTTCTAATAGTGTTCTTCAAAATGGAAATTCTAAATCTGAAGCTCTGTATGCACATTTTATCAAAGAGACTTTCATGGTACCTTACTCATCACACTAAATGTATTTAGCATCCTGTATGTACATAATTTATGCAATTAAATGTACTTTGGACATTTGGCCTTTATACTAAACACATACTTCTCTTCTACGTCACAAACTGTTAAAAATTCTGGATTGTTATGGCGCCATACAATCATGGACGCTGCGTGTTATCTTATTTCAAATGAGTTAGTAGTGTAGTCTTACTCTGATTACATGGTTGTAATTATTACAAATGACATTCATGCAGTGTAAGGAAAATCGAACCTGGTTGCTTCATATATATAATTAATCACAAGGCTACCAAACCTCACCTTAGGTCATTTTATCCGCCATGTTTTAGTATGTAGCGGGAAACGACGTGAAGTTGTTGTGTTCTTGTATCAAAATCAAATATGCTAAATGTGATATGAATATGGCTGATATTTGTAGTTGGGACTGTGAAGTTATTTCATTGAGAGATATCGGACTTCGTATCCCAGTTACTCTTCTCATCCCATTAGATGCTCATGTCCACTACCGGTAAAGTAGGAAGGGATAGCGACAGTAAGACTTACGATTGCAGAACCTAAATATCTTCGTTCTACTCCACACTTTCTTGTCCAATCCATCTAAATAGCACATCCATCCGATATAATACCTTAATCTGCAATCTGATGCCAACAAATTAGCTATTAATACTGAAAGCATTAGCCCTGTGGATTTGAGCTTGTTCTGATTATTCATCGTCTAGACACTTCCCACGAACGACTGAACTAGAATGTGAAGTTTGCTTTCTTTACACTTTTCGTCCAGTTGAATTCATAGGTCTGTGATTAATTGTTGACTTTGTGTCTTTGCGGAAAGAATTTAAATATTCTGAATTCCACTTTACTCTTAAACTTGAGTCAGGAACTGATTCATGTACATGTGTTCATCTACATAGAAATCAAGGATCTCTGTCTGCTAGGTTCACTCTGTGACTGTGCTGAAGTCTCAGTCAACTTTGGCTTCTGGACCTTTCGTTACTCTGTATTGCTGTGCTGTGAGAAAGATGGATCATGCTTGCCCTTGTCGAAATCACATGTGTGTCACCGATGATGCTTAGTGATCAATTCAAGTATTTTTAAGCAATACATATGTTATTCACTTGTTTCTTTATTATGTTGTTTTGGGATTTTTTGTTTT
>VKKT01004097.1:2010-12946 GCA_008038995.1 Haliotis laevigata | reverse complement strand
CAAGACCTGTACACTATATCAACGACATACATGGGATGTAGCAATAATTCACCACAAGACCTGTACACCATATCAACGACATACATGGGATGGAGTGAATTTGATTTAACGCCTCTGTGAATAATATTTCAGTTGTATCACAACCTGTCAGCTGAATGTAATCAACCAATATGGAGACGTGGTCCGCTACTGAACTTGGACCATTTCCTAAAGGATTTATGCGCAACCAAACGGGTTATTAGTCAATCCAAAGCCTTTGAATCACCTCCAATATTTAAACGAAAGAAGCTGCTTGACATTATGGTCTTAATGGTTGGCACAGAAGTACTTATAGAGGTCTAAATGATACAACCCAAAACCGTGGGGCTTTTAGCACTGATAAGGCTCTTATTTACATCCTATAACTCACTGAAGCAGATGACTGAATGGGGATATTTAATTGGATCTTGTCCAATCATTCTTGAAATCCACGGTTAATGCTATCACGTCGTATAGACAAAACAACACGCCACTATGATTAATTGAATAAATGCATTCTACGAAAAACATCGACAAACATTAACAATTCCTTCTCCAAGGTTCTTGAGAGTTAAAATATTCAACTCACAACCATTGTGAGATTTTCCAAACGTTACTGACAACAATGATGTCCACTGAAATCCCTTATTTTGATGTATCGGTTAAGGTTCTCGTGGACACCTCAGAGGGCAAAGCTAAGGATGCCAGGACGCGTTTGCCTTATTGAAAGTGACAGTAAACACATGTTTATGATAACTCTGAAAAATATATTTTCTGATTATAGAAAAAATGTTTTCTTTAACGTATTTCACGACTGCATATGTGTTCACATTCTTAAAATGTGTATTCGTTGAGAATGAGCGAGATAAAGTTATAAAACATGCCAAAGAACACAAAGATAGGACTGACTGACTGACTGAGTGAGTTTGGTTTTACGCCGCTTTTAGCAATATTCCAGCAACATCACGGCGGGGGATANCAGAAATGGGCTTCACACATTGTACCCATGACAAAGATAGGATGAAATAGTGCTTATTCGGTAATAAGTAAGTGAATACACGTGATGCTACTCTGTTTGGCCACGAAGTTACCTGAAGTCAATATATTCACCTTCTTCTGACAACAAAATTATTCATACATTATGTCAAAATGTGCGGTACATGAAGGAAAAACATCATTTACACATTATTTTCACTTTTTATTTACACTAACATCTGTTTCGTATGGAATACTGTAAGTGACATTCTCGCGATCTCGACATTTGGAAACAAGTAAAAATGCCAAAAGTGCGAGAACGCGATATTTGGCCAAAATCTCGCGTTCTCGCGATATCGCATTCTCGTGTTTTTGGCATTTCTAGCTTGTTTCCAAAGGTCGAGATCGCGAGAATGCGAGATCGCGAGAATGTCCCTTACAGTATTCYATAGTTTGGGCCTTTAATTACCCCCAATGTCCTTGTACACATCCTCTCCCTGCTCACATGTTCACTTGCCTTCTGTTAACATTCACTTTATAGCCGCTGTCCTTGTCCTATCGGAAACTAGTCCGTAGTAATTTAAACATGTTCGTATCCACGCGTTTGACGTCTTTGGCAATAAAGGAATAATTTTAACATCAGCTCAGAAAGGGTCGTCTAACTTGATGCTGTTATTTCATAGAACATAATTGATATAGTATCGGATAAGCGGCAAGACAAGCGTTTCGTGCTTTTACCTTTAGATTGGAATATTAACATATTGAATAATAGTATAACTAAGATGCAAGTCATGCTAGCGTATTTTACTGAATTTGATAAGCTATTTGAAGTTGGCAAATTGCACAGTTATGATAAAAGCGATAAATACTTTCCAAATTCACAAGAAGTTGCTGCTAATAAATGATATGTTGTACGATTCCAAATAAACCCTGAGTGTCAGCTTTATTGTTAATCACTTTGAAAGAGTCTTGGGACCAGGTGGCAATGAAATGGTGAGGACCCCGATGAAAAAAGCAGCTTCTGCTCTAAATACTTTGATACGTCGATAGATAGTTTAGAAATTACTCATCCATGTTTCTAGCTAAAAACGTACCTTCTTTTCGTTTATACCTTGGTCCAGCCAAGACCAGTGAGTGAGTAAGTGACTTTAGTTTTAAGCCGCACTGTGTCAGTGATTGAAAGCAGAGTAGAATGACGCGTCTCGCAATGACCTGCGACGTACATTACTTTCAGAGATGGTGGTAAAATCTGCCTCTATTTTCCTAAATCTATGAAATATATCAAAGAATGCATCAAATATTTGTTTCACATTTGCATATTGTTTTTACCGTTCATAATATGTTTATGTCCGTATGTAATGTTTAAGAATTAATACACCTTGTGGGGTTGACTAGAGTAATTCATGCAGTTTATTTTTTCCCAGACAGCACGGATTCTGACTTAACGAAACCTGTTCTGGGTCTGTGTTTTTTTAAAGATTTAGGTCCTTTATTCAACTGAAAAACGCCATCAACATGAGCTATGACATTAAATCATAAAAACAAAATTACAAGATGGACAAAGGCAAAACAATAAATGATAAGTTCAACAGCAAAAACACATATTGTGATGTAACCAAAATATACTGAAACGCATCATAATTAAAGAAATTGTATTAAATGGTGTACCGTATGCATACAATCACAATCAATTATCGTACAAGCAAATGGGAATCAGGAGGTATTACAATATATTGATAGGTTTTGCTATATTTTTTAAATTCACTGTTATTATCAGTAGCTATAAGTTGGGGTTTTTTTTAAATGAACGAGATTTGGCCAAACAAAGTACTAAACATAGGTTTGACTGTTACGGCCCTGGAACGAATTGATGAAGGGGGGGTTGAGATTTGAAACTTCAGCTACTTTGGACGGTTGTTGTTACTGGGAGTAATCAGTTGTCCCTCTTGAGCTCTAATATACCTCTGCTGAATAACACATAAAGATACATATATTGAGACATCTCTTGCAACATAGATCTAATATGGATGGCAACATCTCACTTCACATCAAGTTAGCCACATGCTGATGCATTTGAAACAGAACACACAGTTTTGTTGTGGATTAATAATGAGCACTATTTAAGTATGTGATCGAAATAAAGCGCGAATAAGGATTTGTACGAATAATATAAGCCTGGAAATATATGATATTCTGTGTTAAACTATAAAAAGAAATATCGAGCTCAACCCTTTATCTTTCATACTATTCATGTGTTCCAATGTAGTGGTGCCCAAGATTCAATACTCCTTTGACGATTGACTGAAGTAATCCATGCGGTTTATCCCTTGATGCTGACTTAATCAACCCTGTTCGAAAGTCCCTGTTCTCTTCAAGGCTTAGCTTTAACTGTCCTTTAACAATTTGATAGAGGCGTGATGAAATTCAACATGTCTTAAGTCAATCTGGACAGCCAATGTCACAAGGACTAATCGGTTCTCCCTAATGAGCTCTAAGAATATTCCGCCGTGTGACCCCGGCAGAACACGTGTAGTGTGATATAGGTTGAAAACGTTCTTTGACTATATTTAACACAGTGCCCGATGAAATAGAGTGCAAATATGAATATCAATATTCAATAATAGCCTACAAGTGAATGATAATGTAGATTTAGTTATTTTCTGCATCATTTGGTTTAGGGAAATATTATCACGTAGAATTGTCATAGGTTGTAAATTATTTTGTCTGAACATATATATTGTAATGATGTGTATTTTATTTACTGAAAAGGTGTATATTTCTTTCCTACTTTCGCTAAAACGAAAAATGTCAAGTGCTGGGTTAACTTGCTAGATAAGAACGGATTGCCCTGGTTACCTGAAACCCGAGACTGGATATCGTCCCACAACAAAGAATTAATCGCTGACGACGTGGGTTAACATATCAGCTTTATCTACTTGAAAGTTAATATATTTGTTATTCAGACAACATGTACTCGAGATGAATGGGGGATTAGGTACATCTAACACTTACTGCCGGTTTAGTATTAACCAATTAAGAACATATCAGTGTGAGTGAGCACGAATATGTCAAGACGATAGACCGTAGCAGGGAGGAAATAAGGACGTCCTCTCTGGACAACCAGCACTCCTCTTGGTTAATTCACCAGACTGATCATAAATCATTTACTTCGAAATATGTTTGCTTATTGGCGGAGGAAGGAATTGCTTATTTATTGGTTTATGAACCTTCAAGTGTTTCTCAAATATTTGTTTGTTGTTTAACGCCGCATCGGACAAGCCAGCGCTCCTCAAACAGCGATGTACTTCCGAAATATTTAGATGATTACTTCAGTGGATTGACACTAAGCACTTAAAGTTTAGCAATACAATTTTGCAACGTGGCTATAGGTGGAAGGCAATGTGAGCCAATACCTCAGTAAAATTTATGTCGCGCAAAGAATGCGTGTTGTGCATGCTGTGAGAAGTTTTGTAAAGAAATTAACTATTTCCTAGTGGGTGTTTACTGTTGAAATTTGACTGATATTTTGTTAAATGAGTGAGTCAAGTTATACGCCTCACTCAGCAATATTGCAACTATATGGCGTCGGTCTGTAAATAATGGAGTCTTGACCAGACAATCCAGTGATCAACAGCATGAGCATCGGTCTGCGCAATTGGGAACCCATGACAAGTGTCAACCAAGTCAGCGAGTCTGACCACTCGATCCCGTAAGTCGCCTCTTACGACAAGCATGGGTTACTACAGATCAATATTCTAACCGGGACCTTCACGGGTGATATTTTGTTGAAGTTGAAACAGATTTGTATCATCACTCCGTTCATAAAGTAAGATGATTGATGAATATCCTAAAAACAGACATTTTATATTAAGGTTAAAAGTCATTCAAGAGGTGCACCTAACCAAACGGTGGTGCCTCTGTTTGAATATACTTGCCATTCATCAAGCAGATTACTATCCAGGGCCACGTTTCACTTAGCTTATGAGAGTACTGAGATGATCGTAACTACCAAAACTACGGCAATCGTCAAACAATATTGCCCTCCTGAGCGGGACCCTTGTAAAATATGAATTTCTGATTAGCTATTAAATGCCTCTGAAGACAAAATGTTATTTATACTGCAGCATCTAGGCGAAGAGTAGTTCTTCAATTGCTTCAGCCGTCCAGACTCCAGTACAAAGGCATGCGTTATGCAGCCATCAGAACCTTGTATGATTTCAAGTGCCGACAACACTTCACACCATATCGTGTTGATAGCATTAGCGCCATTGCTCCCGGAAACATCCAGGAAGTTTCATCAGACGTGTAGGACCACAATGCAGTATTGTCAGTAAATATGACATCATGTGTTTCTCAGTTTGATTTAGTTATGCGAATATCCAGTATAATGACGTTCAAATGTATACAAAAGGGCAGTCTATGAACTGCATCTAATATAGATTGAAAGACGTGATATGGTTGACTCGTGTAAGGTATCTCAAAAACAACTGACACAATGGACGCTTGTTATTGGCGGTCAGCAAATGTGTGCATTGGCTAACTAAACACACAGGGAATGATCCCTTTCTGGAGTTTCTGATCTTTGCATTATACAGTAGTGTATATTATTCAGTTCTTGAGATTTTAAGATTGAATATTTAAGACACATGAAACAATGAAGAGAATTATTTTAGTTTTCCTTCAATTACCTCACTGATACTTATGATCAGTGATCAACAAATATCTACGTTGGTTACGTCCGGTAGTTGTCGCTTTCTGGGGTTTCTGTTTAATGTTATTTTGCACAGTACATTAAATTATGAAGCTTAGAAGATGCGGTGTGCTATTGGCGTTATCAATCACTTCTTATCAGGAGCGACGCGTTGTACATGGACTGCATCAAGAAGAGATCGGCAGAGATTGTTTGGTTGTCTTATGTGTAAGAAAGATGTGACATCAAGCAGGCTCTAAATGCTAAATTATTTGCCCTGAAAATCCCATAACCCTATTATCAAATTTGATTTTTGTCAAATTTTCGATGATGAGGTTTTAGGACATTTGAAGTTATTTAATGAATGAGTTTTACAAATTGGTTTTCTACCAACCCAATATACGACTTTCCAGTTGCCAAAAAGGACGCTAGTTGGAAGAGAGATTTACTTTCCCCAAGGTGCTTGTATGATTTGTTTTGTCCTTCAAGTGGTTGTGAAGAGGCAGTATTCACGAAATGAGGAAAACACATTAATATGTACCAGGGATGCCGTATTGAGAATTATACACAGTCGTGTTCTGTGATCTCCTTGGCACTTCAGTCATGGACTCGGTTCTTGTTTACAGGTCCGAAAAAGTCCATTGCTATGATCAATCAAACCAGCATACAGATGGAATGATTACAAAAAGAAATGGACTTCATGTCCAGGTTAACACAAGCAGTCAAGGACAGTCTGCATTTATCTGTGAAATTAATCCACTGCGTAATCGAAGTGCCTCTGTTAATAGAATGAATGGCTTATTCAGCTATGATGACTGGCGCTTGAAGGACTTCAAATCGGAAACCTATCGTATCCTACAAATATTTAAGTATTTACAATATAAGTTCCAATAGGATACCATTTTCATCTCGTGATGCATGGGAGCATATCGTACAAGTGAAACATGGAACTGCATCAGGAATAATTTCGGTCACCAGTGCGACAAATTTTGAAATATCCTTCTCATGTCAATCATTAAACATTCTGGAAGCTTCGCTAAAATATTTAATACTAATACATTAGCCATTAATACTTAATGGCAAGTCCTGTGGGTTTGCTCGTTCACGGTGTATCCAGCGTCTAGACATACTTCCGAAAAATGACTGTACTGGAATGCACAGATTTGCTTTCATTACAATTTTCGTTAAGTTGAATTCTTTGGATCTGGGATTAATTTTGGACTACAGAGAACGAGACTCTGCCCGGAACTGATATAAATATTCTGCATTCAACTTTACTTTTAAACTTGAGCAGGGAGTTGAGATGCATGAACATGGGTGAATCTACATATAGATCGAGAATCTTTTGGACACTGGTGTCAACGCTTCACTTTGTGACTCTGCTGAATACACACACATGCGTCTGCGCTTCTTCACAGTGCCAGTGTTTGCAATGTTACGACTCAGTTTACTCTTTGGCGGAGCTGTTCGTTTTGCATCCGTCGGAACATTGCTTAACATCTATTGCTGTGCTGTGTCGAACAATGAACAGACATATTTTTACGGAAACTGCTTGAGTGGAGTGCGCAGCCAGAACAAAAGGCAGAGTACTCAGACCCTTTTAGCAGACAAATCAATGTGTCATTAATGATGTTCAGTGGACCATCCATAATAATACACACGCATATATGGATGAATATACACTCATCACAAACAGGGGAGAAATTGAAAATTCACAACTCTTGCATTTTAAGCAAAACTCATCGACATTACTTTGATGCATCAAAAGGTCAATACTCCAGGTTTTACAAATCAAGTTGTGGTCAGTGGCACAGTGCTCGGATGAATGTAATCGTCAAAAGGGGTTGTTAAGAAATCCTCTTTCAGCGAGGTTTCTGGCTGACTGTTGACGTTGCCGTAGACTCCTGTTGAGATATTCTTTGGATGCCAGATCGATGTCAGAACGATCGTTGTCGAAGTTGAGCAGTTACGACTCTAGCACGGTGTGCCAAGGCAGTGTCATCCTGCAACACACACGCAGGGACGCAACGTCGAGCGAACGATTTGGCGTGATGCTGCAGGATGTTGCCTGAATGGTGCACTCCTCTGACTGGCCCCTACATATGTGCAGATCTCTCATTCAATCATACTTTAATACCTCCCCACACCTTTACCGAGCCTCCTCCGGAACGACCATATGGTACCAAATCAGTTGGTTGAAAAAGTCCACTTTCTCATTGTAATATGCTCATCTTGAAAGTCGAGTTTATATCGGGGTTCGTCACTGAACATGACATTGGAGAATATGGTTTCATTCCAGCGACGGAAATGACGACACCAAGCAAGACCTGCTCACTGGTGACATTGCTAAACGATGGTAACGTCGACATGAGTCAGTCGAAGTCACATGGAGACATTTCCTGAAGGTATGTGCATGACACTTGGATCCTGAGGTTGTGAAATTGCTGTTGATGGTGTAAGGCCTTAAGCTGCCTGCCATTTTATTTTCTTGATATATTTATTGACACAAACAAATAAGAAATTATGGCAACAAATTTATTACTCTGTTTATATACTCATAAATGTACACGCCAACTCGAAGCGATCGGCAGTTTGGCAGCAACATTCCATCTAAGGTCAAGGTCATCGGTACAACCCGTGTATTGTGTCAAATGACAGATTTGACGGGGTGTACGGTTTGTACACCCTCAATGACCCTGGCAAATCCGCCTACATGGTTTGCTATGCTTTGGCATTGGACCAATCAGAAGTTATCAAGTAGCTGTTGGTATTGTTAATCTGTTGCTTGTCACTACACTACTTACTGTGCATATATTATTCTCGTCACCTGTTTGTACTCACTTCTAGCGTGATAATCTTGTGAAAACCTATGCCATGAACAAGACCATGTTGCCCTTAAATTCGCATGCTTCGTCAACACAACTTCAATCATAACTTCAAGATCAGGTATCTGCGTGATATGCAGAATAACTGACATAATGATTGATGAAACAACTCCTGAAAGAAGACGAAGATAGAAACTAATCTCAATAGTGACGGAATAAATACATGAAAAAAAGAAATACAGAATGTATGAATGAATTTGATAAATATGTGTCCTTGACATAGTGAATGAATTTATAAACCAATTTTAAGCACTAAAGTGAAATGATATTCTGACGACGACCATCAATATTGTGCAAATTGCCCAGGTTAAATCCATCTGTGGGGTTTCGAGGAGCACTGCATACCCAAGGCAACCATGGAGTGAATTCCACAGGCCTTCGTGTCTTTGTGAGGATTAAAGATTTTGAAAAAATATATAAAAAATTGAGATGATCCCCCGACTCAAAATGCTTCACAGTATAATACATTATGCCATAATGTATTGTACCGTGAAGCATTTTGAGTCGGGGGTCATCTCAATTTTTGAATATGTTTTCAAAATCTTTAATCCTCGCAAAGACACGAGGGCCTGTGTGGAATTCGGACTAATTCAAAACAATATATCTCCAAGCTACGGGAATATTAAAAAGACAGTTGTTCACTCATTCGTTTCGTAAGAAAGTGTCTGTTTACACTATTTATCGGGAATAACATGTTAACACTTAGCGTCAAGGCAGCTACAGTGGTGCATCTGACAATACGAGATAATTTGTCAACAAAAAAGGCACAAAAGATTTGAGATAAGGACGTAAAATGATCGGCAAGGTTTTTGCAATTCAGGTTGCTCTCCAAATGATGCCAGGGCTTCATTATAACACAAAGCTGGCTCCGAAGAGAAACATCCCAATTTGGGGAATCCGTGAACATTGGCCTTCGGTTAATGCATTTATAGTACACTCTCCTTCAGTTACACGTTGGCATGAAAAGAAGAATGGATTTTTAATGAAAATGTATGCTAGACATTACCTTCACAGCGTGTTTGATATACAATTCATGTCAGGTAAACATTTCTACTCATAGCACTTAATAAGTAATACTATTATTTGACTGTGGTTATTGAGACACAATCATAAGAAAGTGGACTTTACCCTGAAAATTCTTATGAATAAACACAACACTAACAACTTCAAAGAACGCATATGTGATATTTCCACGTTTAACAAGGATACGAAACAGCTCAGCACCATAATACAGCGCAAGCCTTACACTATATTAAATGGGAAGGCGTGATTGTGGTTTAACGCATCACTGAACAATATTCAGTTATATCACAATGTGACAGCTTAATGTAGTCAACCAATATGGAGAACGTGGTCTGCTACAGAAGTAGACCCGATTTTTAAGTATTTATGGGCCACTGACCGCTTAATTATTTAAATTTAGAGCCATGGCATCACCTCCGATATTTTGGAGAAAGAAGCAGCTTGAAATCATAGTCTGATAATGGTCGCTGCAGAAGTACTTAAAGGAGGGCAAATGATAAAAGTCCAAACCACGAAGCTTTTATTTACATGCTGAAGTCATTGAAGCAGATGACTGCACGGGAATATATAACTGAATCTCAACCAACCATTCGTAAAAATCCAAGGTTATTATTCGTTAGATCCAAGGTTATCACCTCGTACATCAGCAAAATAGACAATACACTATGATTAGTAGGACACAATGCTTTTTTACAAAGTAAAATCGAAAAAGATCATAGGATCCTTTCTCCAAGGTTGTTTCGTCAGAGTTACAATATTCAACTCAAACATTTTGTGAGATTTTCAAAACGCAACACAATCATGTTTTGGGGTTTTTTTTACACTTTCTCAGGAAAGTAAAGATTCTACTTCTTTTTTCATTGGGTTCAGTCCCATCCGGGTTGAACACACACATCAAAGTCAACTATTCGCCTGCACACAAAGTTAGCCATCTAACCCTACTTAGCTTCCGCGGCTTCCACATAAATGGAAGTCGGACAACCGGTAGTCTAGACCACGGACTCTGTGTACCCCTCTGATAAGTATGTATTGGCACAGCTCCCGCGGCCAAAAGCTATGATTACACAATGCCAATAGAAAGTGATCAAATGTAACACATCTTATATTTGGGATTACACTTTCTCAGGAAAGTGAGCAATATTTACTAATATTTCAATACGGCTATTGGCAATATTTCAGCAATATAACGACGGGAGGCACCAGAAATGGGCTTCACGCATTCTGCCAATGTGGGGAATCGAACCCGGGTCTTCGGCATGACGATATTGCTAGAATATTGCTAAGATGGCTTAAAACTAAACTCATGCCAAAGATACGATCATGTTAAAACATTTTCAGGGGCGGT